>OVAX01001359.1:0-47112 GCA_900406405.1 Lepidium africanum | reverse complement strand
TGTGCATTGGGACCATTATGATTGTTAGGATGCAAACCATCCTTAGAACCTGAATGATTCATGGGTGGTAGATTCACCCTAGAATGCCCTCCTTGAGCATTGCCGGGCATTCCATTGCATGATAGCATTTCCATTTTCTTAAAGTAAGCATCCATATGGATCTTAGCTTTGTCATGATCAATCACAACTCCTATCGTTCTCATTAGTGTACACAGAGCTTCAATATTCTCTTCATGTGGATCTTGATCATACCCGAGCAACTTCTGGATGCAAGCGTGCATGATTTTCTCAGTCAACATCTTTCTCTTGTATAACTCACCAATAAGTCTAATGTTACCAAGTNATCTTTTTCTTGTATAACTCACCAATAAGTCTAATGTTACCAAGTATTCTCCTCCGAACCTTGAGTCTTTTCTCTTCTCTTTCCTCTTCAGTTTGTTCTACTTGTCCTTCACCAGCAACACTACTGGCTTCCTCCTCTTCTTTCTCCCCTCTCTCAAATTCTTCCTGACATTTATTGAGAAGCAATCTCTTGAAGGTAATCTTTTCACCATTTTTATTAAAATCAGGTAATGCCCGAGACAGATGCAGACATAAATCTGCAAACATCTCACAGAAAGTAGGCTCCATCAAGGCTTTGTCAAACATCTGTGTGATGACACCAAAAAGCTGGAGTTTGGCACGTTTCTGTTCATCCATATTCCGAGGTGTTGAACTAGTTCGAGCAGGAACCTAGAAAACAAACAGGGCAGATGGTTTAGATGTTAATGAAAAAATCAAACAAACAAAAGTACAGCACAATAGCATTACCTTCATCAAATCAGTACCAAGTGACCCATATTGGAAAGCAAATGCTTGAGAAGCATCTCCAGAAGCTGCCACCAACAAAGAAAAAATCACTATAACTCTAAAGTGAATTTAGTCAAGCTTCAACACTCAATACACACAACTAAACATAAGATGCAACCAAACCTACCTTTAGCTGAGTTTGGCTGCTGGTTTATTTTGGAACTCATGACAGTAGACTGATAAGTTGTAGCCTTTGGAATATGTTTGTTCTGTCTTGTGAATGATTCAGTTGGATTGTCTGTTCCACCAACAACCGATTTGCCTTGACTTCTTCTGATAGGATCAAACTCCTTTGAATAATCCACCTGACTTTTTGGCGTATTGAAGGGGCAAAGGTTTTGACCATGCGTGAGCCTCTTACAATTAAAACAAACCTTCAAAAGATTCTCATATTCAAACTCAACCGTGACACATTCTCCTGAAGTTAACCGAGCTTGTCTTCGAAACTGTAAAGGTTCTTCAACATCAACACAAACTCTAGCTCGTACATATTCAAGAGAGCTAGATTGTTTTGCATGAAGTTCAATCTCTTCAACTTTACCCAACGATTCCAAAATAAGATCAACAGTTTCTTTCTTGATGAGATGGATTGGGATATTCCTAATCTGAATCCAAAAAGGTATATGTTTCAAAAAAGATGGGCTAGGATTAGCTGTCCATTGGTCCATTGAGATTGTCCAACCATTTACAACCCAAGGGCTTGTATTAAGCACATATTGAAGATCACGTTCATGTTGGAAGATGAACTGAACGCAATATTCCCCAATTTCATGCCCTCTGAGTTTACCCTCAAGCCCCCAGATAGAAGGGAGTGTTTTCACCAAGGATCCAACTTTGTGCACCGTTGGATTTACACACCTGACTATGAGACTCAAACTGCTGTGCTCAATAAGATCCTTATTCTGAAGGTTTGGGATATCCACAAGATCACCTTCACCAAGGAGGTTTCGCTTCCTAAGTTCCTCCATTAAGGACAACTTTTTCTTCTTTCTTGGTTTCTTCATCATTTTTTCAGAACTAATACAAGCTCACAAGCTCTCGCTAATGTTTCTGAAACTTTTAAGGTTTCCATTTTTTTAAGAAAAAAAATAGAAAATAAAAAAGAAAACGAGTAAAGAAAAAGGAAAAGGAAAAAGAAAGCTTAGGTGAGGTGGTAAAGTCCCTCTTGGACTCCCAAAGTCTAGTGAAAGCACTAAAAGAAAAGAAAAAAAATATTAATGAATGTATTTTATCAATAATGCGATGGTCATTTAATTTGTATATATATATACCTTTTAGTTTAATGATCTATTGAGTCCGTTTTGAAGAATTGAGAATCTGCCATTGATTTAATACCAAATTAGTTTTAATGAAACTTGAAAATCTCATTTTACCCTTCTATTCATCTTTCTAAAAAATAAAAAATAAAATAAAGAAATTACCAAAAAATTAATTAAACGGGAGTAGAATGAAGGTTCTTTCTTCTTCTCACATCCTACGTGCTCTAGCACTGGAGATATCACCGCCGTCACGGGGATCCACCTCAGCTGAAGCCCTATTTCTGTATAGCTTTCTTGTTCTGCAACTTTATCTTGTCTCCCATGAAGGTGATTTTACTGAAATTGTATATAGCTTTCTTGCTCTAATTTTGGTAGCATATTTGGTAGAATGTATTCAATGGGGATATGGGTGAAAACTAGCTTATTGGGTAGAATGTATTCGATGGGAAGAAATGCGTTGTAGATTAGCACCTGTAATCCCATTTTTTCTCAGGTGATTTCGCAGATGTATAACTGGGTAAAACTAAAACTGGTGATATTATTCTGATAAAAACTGTATAACTGGGTATAACTAGTTCTAGTATTTCTTAACTGATTGAGTTTTGGCAAAATACAATGAGCGAGGAGGTCATTATATGGTTTGTAAAAAACTAGTACTAGTGATATTATTGTGATAAAAATCGTATAACTGGTAAAACTTGTTCTAGTATTACTTAGTTGATTGAGTTTTTGGCATAATACAATGAGAGAGGAGGTCATTATATGGTTTCAATGCGAAGGTCGATTCGAAAGATGTCTAATGATGCATCATACAGTAGAGGATATTACCTTGTCGGTGATGAAAGAATGTCTATACAAGAGACTAAAGTTAGATAAAAGCAAGGTTAGATTAAAATTGAGTTTTAACCTACCTATGGTCAGACGTTCGGTGGAAATGACTATCTTTGATGATGTAGATTTGTGTGGTTATCTATCGTACGTTGATGAACATAATGGTAGATGCCAATTGTTTGTGGAGGTGATAAATAGACCGGAAGAGCCTTAGGAAACGTCAGGACATCTATCGAGAGTGGTTAGAAATTTGGTTGGTAAGAACTACGAAGAGTGTAATGATGGTGAAATTACAGCCAGTGCAATAAATGTGTATTTGGAACCATAAATGGTAGGTCATAACTGTGTAGATGATGTAATTATACCAGAAGATGTATGTATTGAGCGATTGGATATTGATGATGAGTTTGTCGAGAGTGGAATTGTTGTAGAAAGTAGTCAGTTCATAGAAGAATGGATGACTGTTTGGGGTTGAGTTTGCATCAAGAATTTCGGAATAAGAAGTCATTGCAAGAATTCGTGGATAGATGATAATTTGGCAACAACTTTAGGTTTCATATTAAAAAATCTCAACTAACACGATTGGTTTTAGAATGTAAGAAAGAAGGCTGCAATTGGAGTTTAAGAGCTACAAGGATTAAAAATACTAAAATGTTCCGCATTAGAAAGTACACAAAGATGCATACATTCTCTCCGGCAAGTCAGAGTAAGATCGGCCACACGAAGAGGCAAGGCACACCACAATTAGTTGCATCTATTTTGGAAGAGGAATTTTCAGGACAACTAAACACTCCAACTCCTAAAGTTATAATGGATCTTATTAAAACAAATTTAGGTGTAAGTATATCGTACTCAACAGCGAGGAGAGGGAAGGAACTTGCTATAAGTAATTTGCGTGGCACTCCAAAAAAAAGCTACAAGATGTTGTACTCGTATCTATATATGTTAGAGAAGGCGAATGCGGGTACAATAACACATGTAAAAGTAGATGATGATGGGAAATTTAGGTACCTTTTCATAGCTTTGGGTGCTAGTATTCAAGGGTTTAAGGTGATGAGAAAAGTCATCATTTTGGATGCAACGTTCCTGAAAAACGCATATGGTGGTGTCCTACCTTTTTCCATAGTGCAAGATCCTAATCGTCATATTAATCCCATAGCATATGGTGTACTTGATGGAGAGAATGATGCTAGTTGGATGTGGTTTTTCGAGACGTTGAAAACAGTTATACCTGATACTGACAATTTGGTATTTATGAGTGATAGGAATACGAGGCTCATCGGCACCGTAGGTAATGTGTATTCAAAAGCTTATCGTGGGCACTGCATATGGCATCTGGCACAAAATGTGAAAGCTCATACAAAAGGTTCAAACAAAGGTGTAGTTGCATGGAAATTCATGGAATTGAGTAGGCAGTATACAGAGGCTGATTTCAACAGTGAGTATTCATTGTTTGAGAAGAGATTCCATCTGCAGCCAAGTATTTAAAAGACACTACGGCGAAAGAAACATGGGCAAGGTGCCATTTCCCGAGCGAAAGATACAACATAGACACAAGTAACAGTGTGGAATCTCTGAACTGTGTGTTTAATGATGCAAGGAAATACTCACTAATCCCTATGCTTGATACAATCTTAAGAACATTTGCTAGGTGGTTTATGGAGCATTAATTGGAGACAGCTGCTGGTAAGAGTTTCAACAAATTGGTACCTTATGTAGAGAATCTAATGAATAATTTATAGGTTGCTGCTAAGAGATTAATTATACATTGACTGAATACTTATGAATTTGAAGTTGTTTGTTGTGATGGTAAGACGTATTCGGTAACCTTGGAATTGAAATATTGACTTGCACATGCAGAGTGTTCGATGTCGAAAGGTATCCTTGTTTACATGCATTGGCTGATTAAATTTACTACACCAAGTCAGGGGCTAGTACTGGAAACCTGATCCAATTGCATCAGTTATGTTCTAAATATTTTTGGATGGATTTGTGGACACTCGCCTATGTTAGGACAATTTAATTAGTGCCAGATATGTCTCATTGGGATGTCCCTCATGAAGTTGCAGTCGTGGAGATATTACCTCCAGAATAGAATGTTAAAAAGGGTAGAAGGAAAGAAAAAAGGTTTCCATCTGCGGGAGAAAAAAGACAACGTCTTGGGGCGGGACAGAGATTTGATAACACAGAGTTTTAACCCTATTATCCTACTGCAAGTGCACATCAAATCGAGTAGTATTCTAGGGGTCGAATCCACAAGAACCAAATTATCACACTATCAATTCTAAGACTAAACCAGAGGTAAGATGAAACAATTGATTGTAAGTACTGAATTAAACAAGAAGTAAATAATGATAAACTCAATAGATTAAAGACATCAAGTAAAGAGAGTTCAACAGGAAATTAGGGAATTCGAACTAGGAAGCTATTTAGGATAAATAAGGTTCAATCTCGACTCAGACATAAAAGTATAGCCAATCCACTGTCGTGGTATTGGTTACTGTATCTAACAACCTAGAAATCATAACTATCGTTGGCACTAGACATCTAGACACGCGTTTCCGATTAGGTCTGATAAGTCCACAATCAACCTTAACATCAGCTTTCACGATTAAGGATTGATTGCTCATCTAAGGAGGATCTAATTCCTAACAAGCTTTTGGAATGTTAAGTAATCTAAGATCTTAGGCTAGTTAGCTACTCTACCCTAAGTATTAAGACAAGCCTTAGATGGAGAACACATCAAGTAATACATATTTGTCCCTAATTCATCAATTCTCTAACAACCCTAGAAAACCCTAAACTTGATTAAGAAACTACTCAGAGATGATTAAGAAACACAATTCAAAAGACATAACAGAAAGCATGAATGAAATTGCAATTGAATATAAAAGGTTTAGAATTCTTTTCTAATGTTGTAGAGGTTAGAAATCTTCTCCTCAAGTATAAAAAAAAAAACTAAACTTGTCGTTCTTTTTTTTCTGTCTCCAAACATAATTAAAAACCTAATTTTTAAGTATAAAAAGCGTTGGTACAAAAATAAGGAAAACTTGATATGGGCTTCGCAGCGTCGACGATTGATCGATCGTGAGGATTGATCGATTGATCATGGTTAAATCGGTCGATCATGATAGCTCCAACTCGACCCTCAGGTCTGGCGCAAAACACCTTGAGATGTTGATCGATCGATCCACGGGTGTGTGGTCGATCATGAGGTCGTGCGCACATTCTGGCTAAAGGATTTGATCGATCGATCACAAGAGAGATCGATCGTTCGTGATGTTTTTGCTAGACTCTCTTCAACTTTAAGCTTCGGTGCGTGCTCCAAGTGCAATCCCCAAATTATCCCTATTTCATACATGCAAGACTTAAAAACACCAACAAAAGATCTGAAAACATATGTAATAGTGAGCTCGAAACCGATAAAAACGAAGTATATCAAGATTCTAACATCTGCAATTTGGGGAATCAACTCTTTGGTTTTGTGATGTATTCTTTCTTTGTAACTCTAAAACTTTGTACTACTTTGAAAAACTCGACGTGATTTTATGCGATTTTCCATGTTGATCTTGTGTACACGTGTATGTCATATAAGTGTTAGTATAACTTAAGGTGTATATGCAAACCGAACACGTGTATGTAATCTAAGTGTTACTATTATGTAAGGTGTATATACAAAACAAATGTTAATACAAATAAGTGTAATTGGGATAATAATTAGATAAAAAGTTGGTGAATATAATCTAATTCTATTGTGTATAATAATATTGTGTAATTAGGATAGTAGTTAAGAAACAAATTGTATACAAATAAGTTATAATGTAAGATTCAACACACCATGGTTACTTTATACCTAATAACAAAATTAGGAACTTGATGTTACGTAATTCTCTGTCTAAAGAATTTAAATATATTAAACACTTATAGTTATAGGAAAAGTTAGAGTAAATATTTGTACAACTAAATATAATATGTTTAAAGATATGTAATACTAAAATTACTGTAAAACAAGAAAAGTATAATTTTTTGGAAATTTTGTAAGAAGAATCTGGAAAATTTTCTTTGAGCGCCCAAATATTTTGGAAATTTGATGAAGCGTCAAAATTTAAAAGTTTTGGGTTTCAATATTTTTTTTAATTAACCATCCCAACAAAGGTTTTCTCTCTCTTCATCCTCATTCTTCACTTTTCCTGAAAATTATCGTTCTTGGATCCTCCTTTAAAGGTTAGGGTTTGCGATTTTTTTTGTTAATTCATGATAGGTTTTAGGTTTCTCTTTCTGTTACTTTTGTTTCTGCAAGTGGTTAAGTATCACAGTATTGATTTCAATTTCAATTTGGCTTTTAGACTTAGGGTTTTGTTGATTCATATCATAACTTGGGTTTCTATTTCTGATTTAGGTTACCATCGTTCTGCTCCATCATCTAGATCCTCTGACGAATCAACATGTGCTGCGGAGATTCAAGAGCTGAGTGACAAAATCAAACGCGTCAAACTTTTCACTGATACCTATTGGGGAATCCCTGAAAGATGCCCATGTGGTGCCAACGCTGCCCATGAACACACTCATGTACCTCGAAACAGTGTATATTTCACATGCCAAGCGTACAAGGTTTACTTGAAAGTCATAATACTTTGAATAACTTGTATAACCAGTATAACTAGTATAACTATCAAAACTAACAACCTTTTTCGTTTTATATAGCCTGATGGTATGCATCGCCGCCAATGTTGGGACCACGCAATCAAAGAGGACTGTGAGCGCCTTCGTTTAGAACTTGAACAGCTGAAGCAGAAGAAGTTGGCTGCCCATAATGTGGAGTTGGAAGAGAATAAGGCGTTGGTGGCTAAGTTCTTACCTGAAGAACAAATTCAGTTGTTGTGGATGAAGCCGCATGAGCAAGAGGAGTAGATTAAAAAGCTCCTAGACGTTGTGAAAAGCCTGTTTGGTTTTGTGTAAGAACTGGTTTAAGGTTTAGTTAAGCCTTAATGGGTATAATATTAATCTATAACTAATCCGGTATAATCTATGTTGCTATCTATGTTTAAGCCTTGTGAAATATGGTTGATGGCTTTTGTAATATATGTTTCAGACTTTGGTATTATGTTTAGGACTTGCTATCTATGAATTATGTTCAAGACTTATGTAATATGTTTAATATGTTTAATAGTTTTAATGAATTGTCTAATATGTTTAATAGTTTTACGTAGCATTACGCAGTTATATAGTTTTATGTAGCACTACGCAATTGTACAGTTGTATATAGTATTACGCAGTTATACAGTTGTACGTAATGTTACGCAGTTGTACAGTTGTACGTAGTATTACGCAATTATACAGTTGTACGTAATCTTACGCAGTTGTACAGTTGTACGTAGTATTATGCAATTGTACAGTTATACATAGTACTACGCAGTTGTACAATTCTAATTGTACGTAGTATTACACAGTTTTACAATCCTAATTGTATGTAGTATTATGTAGTTTTTAAATTCTAGTTTACCACAAATCTAACACTCATAGTTTGAAAATACATTCATACACCATCAGTAGTTTGACAAAAAACAATAGTACTAAACAAACAGTTTGATAAAAAATTACTACTACTAGACCATATGTTTTGCCTTTGCCTGAGTGAATGGCGGAGTGGGATTGTACTCCCTAAGCCATATGTTTACAACCCTTCTTTTTAATCTCATGTTGAGATGAAACTCCAACTTGTTGATGAGAAGACGCCACCACAGCAAGCTCACTTGTTGGGTTTGTAGCCATAGCATGACTCACCTCGTTGTCAACCTCCTCAGGTTCAACTCAAACAGCATCACCAGCCTATAGTTGGACAGTATTACAGTAAGTATGTGAACAACATAGTAATTAGCAGTTAGTTGTACACTAGTTTTACCTGTTCCAAGGACCACACTCTTTCATTCAAACTGTCAATCTTTTCTTTCATGGACTTCATATCCTCCTCACCGTCAACTTGAACAGCACCACCAACCTATAGTTGGATAGTAATACAGTAAGTAGTTGAACAATTACACATTAATTAGTAGTTTTACACTAGTTTTACGTGTTCAAAGGATAAAACTCTTTCATTCAAACTGTCAATCTTTTCTTTCATCGACTTCATCTCCTCCTGCATCGACTTCACAAGCTCAGCCAAATCGTTTGAACTTGCATGGACTTCATCCATTCTTGCATCAGTGGTTTCTCTAGTTATCGTCGGTGTGTTGCCTAATCGTGCTTGTACATCACTATCAAGCATAGAACGAAATTCAATGGTAAGCCCTGAGTGAAAACGCTACATCCAACTGTCCACAACATAATCATTCCTAAACTCCTCATCTTTTTCTGTGATGGATGCCAACATCATCCTTTCTTCATCAGAACGTGTGATGAGGATACTATCAATGTCTTGCAAAAGAAAGTTAACTCACATAAATATTTTACTAAATATAAATTGTATAACTCGGACAATTAACCTTAGTTTGACTGAGAAAATGGTTGATTTATCCTAGAGAGTATCTTGTAGCACTAGGATTTTTGAACTTAGTCTGGCACATCCTAGGACAGTATAAACATGCAGGAGAATGTTCTTCTCGACACTTAATACTTAACTCCGGAATTGCCTCAAAAACCAATAACTATAAAATAAAAATATAAACCACATTTAGCATACTACACAATATAACTATTACGAAATCCTTAACTATTTAAACTAACCTCCAGAGGAATAACGAAACCAGGAATGGACCATACAGTACTTGTAACTGTCCTATTAAAATGTGTAAACGTATGATCTATCTCACTAAGCACGTGCTCAATGGTCCATCTGCAAGGAAAGTCTCGGCAAAATGCTAGATCATCCACAACTCTCAACACGAATGGCTTCACACACATCGCATCTTTTCTTGTCTTCGTCGAAGCGTCAAGCACACTGCAAATGAAGTACAAGAGAAGCATCTTCAGACGTGCTTTCGTATGGTCAGGAACCATTCTCTACAATGTTTTTTTTTTACGTCTATCAATCTTATGGCTTTGAGACCTCTAAAGTGCTTCTTCCAAAACCTACCACTCCCAGCAGTTCTTTCGTAATTCGGGCTCTGATAGTGTTTGCAGTTAAGTCCAGATATCAATGCGTGTTCTCTCAGGCTGTATCGGATCGGTGTACCATTGACTATGAACCATGCCTTCTTTCGAGTATTGATTTTTGTAGTCCGTAGAAGGAGCATCCACATACCCATTGACATATGAGTTTTACCCATCGACATATGGAAGATGTGCTTGAACTGCGGATCGTTGTTGAACCAGTCTGTCTCATAAGCTGTGAGCGGATGCCTCAAACCATCGAACAATTCCATAGTTTGTCGAATATAGCACCGCGTCAATATCTTGGTCTTATTCTTGTACTGTGACGGCTTAAACCACATTCCGTCAGGTTTTTGTGCACACAGACGATCTTTCTCATCTGCTTTCTCTTCTCCATTCTGCAATGAAAAGAAAACTCAATAAAACTACTTAGTTATACCAAGTTTTACAAAAGTGTATACCTACCTAGTTATACACAGTTTTACTTCATCTGAAACTTCCTTCCTCATTCTAATACCAATTCCAATCCAACTACTAACCATTTCATACCAACATAGATTGAAACTACTCAAAAATAGAAGGAATCAACCACATACGATTGGGTCATCTTCTTCGTTATGTACCTCACTTTCATCATCTTTCTCTTCATTTCCTTTACGCTCTTCTCCATCTTCAGTTTCTCCTTCTTCTTTACTTCTGGCAGCCGTATCTTCTTCTTCACTTCCGTCAGCTGTCACTTCTTCATCACTTTCGTCAGCCGTCTCTTCTCCATCTCCTTCACTCTCTTCTCCACTTCGGTCAGCGTCACATGCCTCTTCTTCTTCGGACTTATCTTCGTCTCCTTCATTCTCTTCTCCATCATCCTCTACTCCTTCTCCACCGTTCTATTATTAACCACGGGAGTTTCTGTTTCTTCACAATTTCCTTCTCCACTCTCTCCACCGGTCTCATCACCGACCACCGGAATCTCTTCTTCAAGGATTTGTTCTGGTGGTTCTTCACGAATTGGAGCTCTCTTTCTCATATTCACAGTCCAACGACTCTTGCTCATCGACTATATTGCACAAAAATTTTGAGAATGGCAAATTTGGGTTCCAACTCGACGAATTGGGTTCCGATATGGAGCGATTTTTAGTTTGAAAAAAAAAATTGAACTCTCGAGATAAGGAGAAGAGAAAAACAAAGGGTTTGACAGATTTTATTAAGGCTAAATTTGTAAAATCACCCTTCTCACATTTTAAAAAAATATTTATTCAACTTCTATTTTTTGGGTGGTATTTTAAGGCTTTTGTTTTTCAAAATGGACTTCTCATACAATTCTCCCTATATTTTTAGGACACAAGAATACATGCATCTATTGAAAAGATTTTGTTGGAATTTTTCAAAACCAATTAATTTGCAAAATAGTTTGTAAGAAAAATAATTTAATAGTATATTGTAAATCAATAATTTTTATGTAATCTAAATATTATATTAAAAATATTTTTTTTGTTTCTTAGATTTAACTTTGTAACAAAAAAAAAACTCCGGGAAACCTGCTTTGGCAAATCCACTTGTCATAACAATTTGCTGGTGGAGATGAAATTCCTGTGAAAAAATCAGCAGCCAAAGCAACACTAAAAAAAAATGTAACCTCTGCTACAGGATGCAAGTGGTGAGGCTTTAAATCTAACCCAAACCTTATTGGAGGCAAAAAAATACAGACATGAAAGATTGGGACTAAAAGCGTTGTGAGATGAAGGACAGAAAAATTGGTCTCGATGATTAGAAATCGCCGGAAAATTCGATTATGTACATAAAGCTTGCTCTTAGTAGAAAGTTAAATGATCTCTTTATGTGATTAATTAGGTGGTTCACTTTTTTTTTTTCCCGTAATAATTATTTTATTAGAAAAGCCCATAAAGGGTTTGAACATAAGAGTTTGGTTACAAAGCAGGCTACAAAAGACCCAAAACTGACTAAGTGGGAACAAGCATAATGGCCAAATAAAGGTCCAATAACTTGAGATGTTGTCATACGTCAGCATTCGAGAAGAACCCAGCAAGCGACGAAGAAGCCATCGAGCACTATCTGCCATTGCAGTTCTAACTCTATCCTTAATGATTCACCACCGGAACAAACTGGTTGGATAGTATGTTCGCTGAGTTTACTGATAGATAAACTTCATCTCAAAAAACCTCCAATGCCTCAAGATCTACTATACAGATCTTGATATTTATCCACAATCATTTCCACCATGGTGGACGGAGAAGCTTTAGAGACTTACTTTCTGAGTTTAGAAGTCGTCGATCACCGATGAGAAACATACATAGAAACAGTCGTTGGAGGTGGAAGAAGCTCCGGGAAAATTATGTCATGAACTTGCAGCAACAAGTATTATTACATGTAGAAGAGAAAACCAAAGGCCCAAAAAAAGGATATTAAAGGAAACTGGAAAGATCCGGGAGAAGACACAAAAACATAGGGAAAAACTAAGAAAAAACGAAACACTCCTTAAGGAAAACTAGCCAATCACCTCCACTTCCTCTGCTCTTAGTCAAGCTCCATCACTCCACCAACACCAGATTTAACAACACCAACAGTTGTACACCATGATTGGGACCTTAACTATATCACCGAGAAACCGGATCTGAACAAAAAGTACCAAATCTGATGAGCCAAAGGATGCAGCTCCATTGAAGGCGCCTCACATAGACCATCATCAAACATCCTAGGCGAGATAACCACCACTCACAATCCTTTAACCACCTAAGATCCAAAGGATATAATGGAGGAAGAACGGAAGAACTGAATATCAAACTGCAGGGCGCGTTGATGGAAGAGACGTGAGCCAGTAACTGGGAAGGGAAAGAGGTGGAAGAGAAGAAACTTTTCCCGGCGGGGGTGAGACGACCAAACCACCAGGAAAGGAAGAACGATGCCGGAAACTAAAACCTGCGATAGGGAAGAAAGAAAGAGAGAGAATACTCGATAGGTGTGGTTCACTTTACATCAAAATCTGCTTTTTTGGAGAAAAAAAGCCAATATAGTGCCTCTATTAAATGGGCCAAATTGGAGAATACTGGGCCACAAAGGGTAATACTTGGCCAATTGTTAGAGAAAAGCCCATATACATTATTGTCCGGGGCTTGTTTTGTTTCTCAAGAAACACAAACAACGACCCAATATCAAAAACCAGAACTAAAACTATAAGCAGAGAAAACATAAAACTTCACAGCCATTAATATACTGATTTGGCTTCTCCATTTTCTGTTTCTCTGTCTCTTTCTTTATTAAACTCCACACACAAAATTTACGAAGGTTACATGAAGATGTAATCACTAAGCCACGACGAGGGTTTTTGTTCGTACAGTTTTTCCACCGTCGGAATTTTTAGGATCGGAAGATTTCCAAAGAGATGATCTAGATGATGAAGACGACGAAGTTTTTCTCCAGCTCTTGGACTTTTTAGTTTCATCAAACTCTATTTGTTCTTGTCTACAATCTTCACTACAGAATGCCATGTCCCCTCTGTAACATATATGAACCATAAATCATTCAGCAAAATGTAAAATACAAAAAAAAAGTAAAAATAAAAAATAAAACAGAAAGGTTTTTAGAGACAGATAATTTTTCTTTTGTATTGAAAAGCAATGAAGAGTTTTACCTGTACATGAAAATGTCGGAATTAAGAGAAAGAGTTTTGTGGCAAAGAGAGCAAAAATCTAGAAAGTGTGGTTCGTCGTTGTCCAAAAATCCAACGTAATACGACTCCATTGTTGTAAATTACAAGACTTTTGTATTCTAGATAGCAAATACAGAATTTGATTCAGAGAGACTGATTGAGAGAGAAGAAGCTCAGAGATCATGGTGGATTGATGAGTCTTATATAGAACAATACAGCACTTTAATCGCCTGTGAAACGGACCACTCTTGCTTATGTGGTCTACAACAAGAAAATAATTATTGGTGACCTTTTTATTCATATTTAATTCAGTGTCTTCAATGATTTTCAATTTCTCCGTGATTTTAGTGATAATTTTAATGCGATTTATAATTATGGAAGTTGAAGTTCGGTACTAGTCATTCGATTTTTTTTTGTCAACCATTCGATTTTTTTGTGAGTGAGTGCTTTATAAATTCACATAGAAATATAATTATTGTACATGCAGAATGTTAAAAAAAAAGGTTAAACTATGTACGTAAATTATACTTGAGTTGAATATACACTAACTAATATTAGATAAAAAAAATGTTCATATACTAGGATTGGAAATATAACTAATATTATTAAACAGTAAAATTAGATTAAGAAAATGAATAATCTTTTATATTCATTAATCTTCTGTTTTTTATATTCATTAATCTTCTATTTTGCGTTTGTCGAGTTGCTTTCAATCTCGTGATTAGGATAATTCAGCTAATGATTTGATATTATGGTTCGATTTCTACCCGCTTAAAAAATAGATTTTAAAGGTGGATTTTAGATTATAAATATGGTTTTGTCGACATGTTTGACAAAAAAAAACGTATTATACGAGTGTCCAGCATGATAAGCTATCAAATGATATAATGAGTCACTAAGCAAATAAACTAACATGATATTCCATTTTCAGTTTAAGGAAAACAATTAAATAGCTTTATTTTCTAAAAGTATAAATTAATGTAATAGTTGAGTGGACCTCGTTCATTGAAGGAATCGAATGAGTCACTTGGCCAACAGCATCATGTATTGTGCATGATCTTTGGACTTTTAAAATATCTAACTAAAAAGATCATTTTAATATAAAGCAAAATTGAAAGTAAAAAGCTAAAAGAACTATGTTTAAATATCTCTAGATATTAATCTAATACTCTTGTTTGATATCGAAAACGCATTTATTTAAATAATGATTTTGTTAACAACCAATAATAGTTTACATAATTAGAGCTACAATTACTTTTTCACTAATTTTGTATTCTCTATTTGTCCAACTTTATTGTATTTTTTTAAAAAATGTATTAAAAAATAAAACTCATATATTCGGAAAACTACGTGTGGTTCACAAAAAAACCGCCGGGTCGAGTTTTGATGACACATAGCCCTGTTTTTTAAATGAACGTGTAATAATAGTGAAAATAATGACAAATTTGAGTCGTTGTGATCGTTATAGAGCTAACCTCACATATTATTATGATCGCCATATTTACCAATAATTATTAAGAATTCTATTGATATCATCGGCGATCATTTCGAGCGACTCCTTCAATTGTTTTTCTCTTTGCTAATGACTATTTAAAGAACTATTTCTTAAATATTGGTCGCTTACGCTGCTGATTTAAAGAACAGGGCTACGAACCGGAATCGAACTGGGATCTGACTAGGCAAGTCTCGCAAGACGACAAAAGGAATCACTATAATGGGTTATGGGTCCCACGTAGAAACTAAGGCCTATTCCAAATGTTCCTTTGGGCCCATTACAGCTACTTTATGTTCATTCGTGCGAGAGAGTCTTGGCATGCGAATGCGATCAGATCAGATAATCAACGGCCGTGATTTGTCCATGCAATTTCTGCATATTCTGAATTCTATTTCCATAATATTTTAGTTTAAAAAATTTTAATAGGTAGTGCATCTTCAAAGATGTTCTATACGTATATTACAAAAAAATGTTTGTTTCGTAATTATATAAACAGATAAAGAATAAAGAAATGGTTTTTTTTTCTACCATAAATAGATCTTGTTGTAGCCCAAATAGAGATGGCTTTGTTCTTCGGCCCATTAAATGTAATACACATTTACAAGTTAAAAACAGGGCTTTTAGGCCATGAATGGGTGATACAGATTTTGGTTTTTAGTTTCCTTTTTATTTTTTATTTTGTCGTCTATTATTATACAAAAAAAACCCTAAAGAACTGAAAAGTGTTACAACTGAGGAGACATTGAAGATAAAATATAGAGAACCCCAAATGGCCAATGTGAAATCTGCACCAATTCCATGTTGAAGTGTTGTCTCTGCATCAAACAGTTGTCTCCACGTGTACGGCATATGAGAGCTAAAGCTTTAGGATGATTCCTCCACGTGTTATGCTCCCTGTGTCACCGTCATGTATTCTCCGACGAGATAAAAGCCGGAATTACCGTGAGTATCTTTGCCATTCGTTCATCACTCCAAAGAAAAACTATTCTCTGAATCCAGCTGTTAGAACCTGAGATTGTCAATGGCAACAACCAACTTCCAAATACTTCAACCCCTCGGAACCAACCCGTGGATTCCGATATTTTACTCACCTGTTTCGTTTCTTCGATAACGGTGGAAGGTAGCCAAAGATTCACAGAGGGAAATCAGAGCCCCAACAACTAGTGATATTATGCAAATCTAACATAGACCAAAGAGAAAGAGTTTTGGAGAACCCAAACAAAAACAGAGACAACTAACACCGGTTAAAACCATATCTTATTAACTTAAACTAAATCTAATTAAAACTAAAAGACAAAGCAAACAGAGCAAAAGTACTCAACAAAAAAACAGAAAGATAAAACTAAGATTGAGGATAGTCTTGTGTTGCATGTAGAAGAAACAAGAAAAGGAACACAAAGATGAGATCCAATGAGGCATTGGACTAGAGATTGAGTTTACCCGCCGATGGAGAACCACCATAGGGAGAGAGATTGAATTTATCCATCGGTGAAGACCACCATGGGAATGAGATATTGAGTTTATCCGCTGGTGGAGAACCACCACTGAAGGAGATATACCTATCAACCGGAGGAGATATGCCAAAGATTTCTCTTTGAAGATTATGAATGACTGAAGAGAGAAACCGGCGATAAACTCACCGGAAAAGTAGAGAGAAAACTATTTTTAATATGAAACTGTAGTATTCGGTTTTTAGTTTTTAAGTTTTGATTATTATTTTTTTTGTAAACCTTACTCTTATAATTGGATCGACAAGATCTGATCCATAACCAAAGCCTATATTCTAAAATCTCTTTTTTTTTTCTTCCTTTACATCAGGAAAGAATCAAACTCTGGTGCATGAGAAAAATTAAAGTGGCCAGTACCACTGGACCACACGTCCTCGGCAGTTTTGATTTTCATTTTTTGGTTTTTGATTTTCAGTTTTTAATTTTTATTTTAAAATTCAAACATTTAGTTTTTGGCTGTAAGACAATCAATGTTGATTTTCTAAAAACTGGAGACAAAAAAAAAAAAAATACAAACTTGAATGGTAGATAGAATGAATAAAAAACACTTCTAACTTTTGTAAAACTATTTTTTCAAAATCATGAATGTCCTCATCAATGGTGGAGCAGGTTCAATCTCTCATTGATGTAAAATCTAAGTAAAACAAGCACATCAACTATTACTCTTCACCCAAATTCAGACAATGTAGGTATAAGCCATTAATGCCATTCTCCATTGTCGCTACATGCTTCTTGTGATTTAGGCTAAAATTAGCTGAATCTGAAGCATTAGGTCTGGACTCTTATTCATAACCTGATTCTCAATCATATATACATTGATTACCAAGAAACCTTATTTTATGTTACTTTTCAATCTAGGGCATGGGAATGTAAGGCCTGTGAGTATAACGGTACGATCCATACACCACACAATTGTGTTCTCAAGCATAAGTCTTACTTGTTTGATACATGTTCAGTTGTTCAATCGAACAGCAATAAGATTGTGTCTTCTTAACTTCAACTCTCATTTGTTTTGATTGGTCACTCTTTCTATATTTCTATATTCTTAGCGTTTGTAAAAGTTCATGACTAATATCAAGATCGTACAGAGAAATATGATTTTAATCATCTTGGCTCATAAGTTGTTCGATCTGTCTTTATACTTTAGGTTGCTTTTTTATTTTATTTTGGACCCTTTGACTTAGAGCTAGCGATCTAAGAGATCATAGACAACTTTAAGGGTTTTTTCTTTTTAAGAGTTGTGGATTAGAAAAAGAAGAACATGCTTAGAGTGCAATACAAGTAAAGTAGTGACAAAATTAATCAAGTAAACAAATTTAGATTTGAAAAAGGAAATAAATAAGTGACGTGGAAATATATTCATGGGTTAGATGATTAAAGTAGGTTGTCTGTTTTTAATGACTTTGTTGTCCTTTTCATGGCTACACACACACCATCACCACCATGTTTTTTTCTTTCACATTTCTTAATTTATTACTTTAACCAAACTTTTACGATTTTATATCTGAATTTATATCAGCTATCTAAATTCAACAGCAACACTAACACATGTCTGTTACCTTGAAGATATATGGTCCATGGGTTCGAACAGTTTGGAGACAAGTTTACAACTACAATTCAATTCGTTTTATATATTTCTTATAATAAGTCTGGTAATTCGGTTAAACAAATACATCATATGCAACATAAATACCGGGAATTTTGGACCAATGAGAACTTTTTTCTTGAACCAGTACAATAAATACAGGTTAACAAGTTATGAGATCCTATTAATTTAGAGGTAGATTTATATAAATATGGAATACTTTTCATATCTCGTATGAATGTGATTTTATTTCAAAGGTATTCGAATCCGAAGAAATACATTATTATCTTGTACTTTTTATTATTACTGGACCACACTTATATTAGTTGAAATGTTAATACTAAAAAATCTGTGAGTTCATATGTTAATACAAAAAAATATGTGAGTTCAAATGTTAGCTTAATACTATATTTTTGTCAAATGCCAACCAGATTGATGATTGTAAAAAAACACAAAAAATCAGAACATGTTTGGCTAAGATCACTTTACGTGATTGGTTAAACATCGATAGAAATGATCATTTATCAGTAAATTAAGTTTATTCTAATCGTTAATCAAATGTATAATTATTATAACAGGTTTGCATCAACATGCAATTTACGTATTTGGTGGCATAATTTCTGGATAGCTTGATATATCTTCATATTGTATAATTTAAAAACCTAATTGGAGTAAGAAGGCATGCTACGAACGTGCAATCGCAACCTTATTTTACGCAGAAACATAAATAAAATATAGAAAACACAAAAACAATAATATCCAATAATGAGTAGTCTCGTGTCTTTGTATGTTTCTCAATATAAGAATTACGTGATAGACTTAATATTACAAGTGTCATTCTGATTTTGCATATCTTTAATAAGAGCTGTGTTCACATGTCCCCTGCGGACTCCTATTAAATTCTAACCCAACTAACTTGTGGAATTCTTATAATATATAGTTTTCATTTTGGACCGTACCATTAAAAAAATTAATAATGACTATGTATGAATTAATTAAGTTTCTGATTAGAAAAGAATGTTTATAAACATTCTATTCAAACAGAAACAAACAAGATTCTTATGTTTCAACAGTGTTATGTCCTCTTTTAGCATTAACGTAACAAATTTATGAAAATTTGACGACTAAACCTTTTATACGCTTTGGCCAAGTGGGTAACTATACATTCTGCTGTATTGTATTAGTTTGCCTTTAATTACTATGATTATCACTCTAAGTAACAACATATGTCTGATTAGTAATAAAATATTCGTATGTTTTCACAATTAAACCGGTTTGGTTTCTCGAAATCTGAATTCGTTCAGGGAAGAAGACAAACTTTTCCGGATTATATTGCATATAAATTAAAAACCTCGGATTTTGAAACACTTGGCAACGAAATTCAACTATAATGGATATTGGAAAAGGACAGCGTGAAAAAAAACTAATGATGGCTAAGAAACATTAAAAAAAACACCTAAAGTTAAATGTGTGAAAATTGTCAAAAATGGTATCTATCTGTTTTTAGGTTCAACAAGGTAAGCATAAAGTAAGTTTTCAAGATATGATTCCAAAACCTCCACATAAAAAGATCCATACACACATATATACATATATATATATATATATGCATTTTTGTTATGTTTTTACTATTGAACAATAGAAAACTCTTGCAAAAAAAAAAAAAAACATTCAAATCATTAATTTCTGCATTATGGATGATATCATCTAAAAATATAAGCCAATTATACCAAATAGAAAATAATACACAATATAACATTTTACCATTACCATATTTTTTAAAAAATATGATAGAAAAATATATCAAAATAAAATTTTTGTATAAAAAGTCTACAATACATTCTTAAATTTTTTATAATTGTAATATATATGACTGAAAAAATCTTCAAAATTTCATATAGAAGTTAAATTACGTATTATTTTTGATTTCATGCAATTGATTTACATTTCTTGGAAATATAAACTAAAGTTGCAAAAATAACAAGTTGAAGAGTTTTCTTTGTTGATCACCAAAAAACTTAAAACATTTGAAAAAAAAAATTGTTTGAAAAAAATAGAAGTCTCTCTTGTGAATTAATTACATGTACCATGTTAAAAAATAGGTAAGATGGTGGAAAATAAAATAAAAAGAGCAAAAGTTGAAAAGCCATTGAATTGAATTGATAATACGTAAATGATATTAAATATCTGAGAGTTTGAGTTGGTTCAATGACATTAATTTCTCTGCCTCTTTCCCAACGACCCTTCCTTTATAAATCCTTCTTAAACCGGTCCATGTCTCTCACGTGCCTCCTCTTCTTCCTCCTTCTTCCTCTTCTCCACCTTCATTAATACAATACAGTTGGGAATTTGCTTCTTCTCTTTCTCCTATGGATTCTCTCATCAATCCTAGCCATGGCGGTAACTATGAATCTCACTCTTCTTCTCTCGATGGTCTCAAACCAAGTGTTGTAGTCATCATCCTCATTCTTCTCATGACTCTTCTCATCTCCGTCTCCATTTGCTTCCTCCTTCGATGTCTAAATCGCTGTGGCCATAACTCGCTTCTTCCTCCTTCATCTTCCATCGCAGCTGTTACTTCCGATTCTCGACGATTTGCTTCACATAGAGTCTCTCCGGAAACAGAACGATCCTCCGTGCTTGATTCACTTCCGATTTTCAAATTTTCCTCTATTACTCGTCGTTCTACTTCCTCGAATTCTAGCGATTGTGCCGTTTGTTTGTCGAAGTTTGAACCAGAAGATCAGCTTCGTCTTCTTCCTCTCTGTTGTCACGCTTTTCACGCTGATTGTATTGATATTTGGCTCGTTTCAAATCAGACTTGTCCTCTTTGTCGCTCTCCTCTCTTTGCTTCAGAATCTGATCTAATGAAGTCTCTCGTTAGCGTCAATAACGGTGGAGATAACAGCTTCCGTCTCGAAATCGGATCCATTAGCCGTCGTCAAACATCGATTCCAGATTCCGTTGATCAACATCGATCTTACTCAATAGGTTCGTTTGATTACATTGTTGACGACGTTGAATCCGAAATCTCAGAGTCAAATTTTAACCGGAGAAGCACATCAACAAAACAAGAAGACGTAACTACAACTACAACAACGGCGGTTCCATCAAACTCGGCGGCGTTTGAAGCAACTTTAGCGGCGGATATAGGTAATGAGGGTTCTATAAGCTGGCTCAAAGACTACGTTGATCGACTCTCACGAGGTATATCGTCGCGTGCATTGTCATTTAGAAGCTCCGGTAGGTTTTTCACTGGAAGTAGTCGTAGGAGTGAGGAAATGGCGGTGGTGGATTTAGAAGCAAATCATGCCGGAGAAGAGATAAGTGAGCTTTTCCGGTGGCTTTCTGGTGTGTAAGTGACCGGTGAGTCGGCGACATTTGTTCATTTCTTCGTTTTTTTTTTTTTTTTTTTTTTAAAAAAANNNNTTTTTTTTTTTTTTTTTTTTTTACAAAAACAGAGCATTACTTTTGGTCTGTACATATACATAAAACACTATCGGATTTTTTTTTGTTTTTACCATTTTCTGACAGTATTAAAAATTACTTCTAATGGTCTATATAATCCTCATATTTTTTTACCGATTTTGTAAAATTACGATTCCACAAAAATATTTACCATTGTGCATTTATGCCATTCATCAACATGATTACTTTTATGTACAACCAATAACTATAAAAACTGTATTGAGAAATGGTTTTTCAAAGAGAAGGAGCGAAAGTAATTGGGCCGAAGTAATTAGGCCTAATACAAATAAAGCAAGCCCATTACTGTATATGATGAAAAGAACCAACGAGAAGTTTGTAGAAGGAAGGTTTGTCCAACAACAAAAACACACAACACAGTTGAACAAACGAGGCAACTCAACTTCCTTACCTAATAACTTCGCCGTGTCGTAACTCGTGACTCACCGAGTAGGAACCTAACCTTATCCAATGGCTTCTACTTTCGTTTCAGTACCTAAACCCGTCTTTTCTCTTCCTCTCAGAGTCAATGAACCTTCTCTACCTTCCCAGACCAGCCTCGGTATGTGTCTCAACTCTTAATCCAATGTTTCTGTGTTCTCTGAGATTTCTATTTTGTTTTGTCTTTTCCATTTCATGGTTTTTGCATTTCTATAGGATTTCGAAGAAATTCCCTGAGAATTAACGCCGTTTCCACTAAATGGGAACCGGCAAAGGTACGACCATTTTGTTTCTTTTGTTCTATCGTTTTGATTTTTGGTGGTAATTTTGTTTCAATCAGAAGATGATTTCTGATTGTTGTAATGGTTTTTTCAGGTTGTTCCACAAGCAGACAGGGTCCTTGTCCGTCTAGAAGTGCTTCCTGAGGTTCTGTCTCTAGCAACTCTGACACCATTTTCAGTTGAACTGTTGCACATTATCTCCTGTCATGCATCAACAATGTTGCTGTTGGAATGTAGTTAGTTTCGTTATGATCTGAAACCTTAGGCTAAATTCATATTTATAGATATGAAAAAGAAAAGAACCCACAAACAATTTAGGACACTGAGATTGAATAGACAAATGAATTCAGTTGCTGAGCTTGAGGTATTGCGGTTTAGTGTACGAATCATGAGTCTTTGTCTAGTCTTGGTAAATTTAGACGATGGTTACAACTTACAAGCCTAGCTTCGAATTATCATGTTGATTGTGTCAATGCTTGTGCTTATGCAGAAATCTTCAGGTGGAGTACTGTTACCTAAATCAGCTGTGAAATTCGAAAGGTACCTAGCAGGCGAGGTAAGGCTCCTGTGTTCTTTTCTTGTATATGTTATAACACTTGAGAAGAAACAATTGATGATAAAGTTGATGATTTTAGGTTGTTTCTGTTGGGTCTGATGTTGGGGAAGTGAAACCTGGCAAGAAGGTAAGCTTTCATCTTTTTACTTAAAACACAATGAAGTCACTGCATGAATTTTCTTCACTCATTCATGCTCTTCTCTCTTTTGCAGGTTTTGTTCTCTGATATAAGCGCCTATGAGGTTTGTATCTAATGATAGACCACTCTTCTGCAATGATTTTGATCATACTTAGGAAACTGAGACATCTCTATTGATTTCTTCAGGTTGATCTTGGAACAGATGCCAAACATTGTTTTTGCAAAGAGGGTGACTTGTTAGCAATCGTCCAGTGAGATCTAGCATCGAAGTTGCTTTCAATGATATCTTTTACTTTGTAATCTCGATGACAGCATCTGTTCTGTTGTTGCAATCTCTAGTTCCTGACTTCAGGCTTCCTTAGAAGTCATAAATAATTGTAATATCACAAAATGTTGAATTGAACACATAAATTAATCGGAAACCAAAATTGTTACGAGTCAACAATGTTCCTTTAAATAGAATTCGATCTTTTACTGTATACACTTTTCTAACGAAACAAGCAGTTGATGTCTACTTTACTTCGAAAGCGTTAAAGAGATTCATGTATGATCCCAACGATTTAATGTAATGGACCCTTAGCTCATTTAAACTCTTAGACAACTTTTTATAAAGTTAGTTGAATTGAACACTCTTAACTTCGTACTTGAATTTTATGAAAAGTAGGAAAATGATATTGATACTTGTGTCATAAGCGATACTGATGTAGCTTTGTAGGTCTATGTGGCGACTGTTGAAGTCGACTAGAGAAGTGTGATTGTGAAACCCAAGACTAACTTTTTAAGGTAAAGACAAAAAAAAAAAAAAGTCAAAATTTTAACAGAAAATACATGTGGTTTAATTCAAAATCTAAGCAGCCGAATTACTAACGGTAATGATTAATCTAATGACTTTGACGGCTTAACCATATGATAATCATTTGAATTTAACACTTCACCACCATTCATATTAGGACTGACTAATCTTTGATTTGGTCCAAATTTTGTAGAATTTTTGGTCCATTTTGTTGCAAATCTTACGAGATTAGTCATGTAAGAAACTATAAACTAAACAAAATATGATAGTAGTTTGCTCCAAAATCATTATAAAAAAGCATTTTGTGAATTTAACATGATAACTAACAAAAATTAGTTTAAAATATATTAAATAAAGAAAATTTCTCATATCCCAAACAATATCACATTTAGCTAAGTCGTCTCTTCCGGCGGAAAAAAACTCTTCCGGTAAAAAAAAACTGCAAAGATTATAATGACTAAAATCCAAATCACATCATTTTATTGTCGTAATTTGGGTAAATACTCTGATTAGTAGATATATTCATCCCTAATATTCTCTTTGAATTTGTTGTAAAATAAAAAAGAAAAACAATTCTTATAAGAAAAAACAATAACACTACATTGATTCTTCTAATCTCCTAAGTTTCTCATCAAACTCTACAAATTACAATCAGAAAAAAAACATAAAATACAGAATAAATTTCAACTATTTTCAGTCTGAATATTCATTCACTTCAAGCCAATAAAAAATTTTAATTTTGATATTTTGAGAAAATCCATCTTTAGAAGTCACAAAGGGTACTTACGAAATTTACTACACTTTTAGTCAAACACTTTGAGTCTTTGACCAAAAACTCAACGACGGCGATGATCAACTTTACCTAAATCCACGAGCTTCTTCGACCTATTTGCACAAAACGACGCCGCTGCTGACAAATGAGGCTTTTCCGTTGCCGTTACTTCACCGGAATTTCCAAATTCTGACGGAAATCTTATTTTCCGTTTAAACGGACAATTTGGACTAGCTCTCACTAATGGACTCAAACAAAACGCCATTCCCGATATACTCTTCCCAAATCCATTCGCTATTTTTCTCCTCCCCGGAGTTTTCATCGCCGGTGTTCTTCTCAATCTCTCCGGTGATTCTTCAATTGATTCCGATGGTAGTGGTTCATTCTCCGTTTCCATTTCCAGTTCTGTTTCTCTTGCAGGTGACATTCCTCGACAAAATACTCGTTGAGGTCTACGATTTGCGATTACGTCTTCGATGTAACAAGCAGAGGTCGGTTTATTTTTCCGACGACCGGTTAAGAGAATCGTCGAGATCCATGACCTTGAAGATGAAGAAGACTCAGATACTTCGCAAGAGAATCTAGAATTAGAATCGAGATTTTCAGATCTAGCTCTAAATAGATTAGAGAATCTAGAGAATTTACTCTCTTTTGATTTATAAGATCGATTTGATTCGAAATCTTTGCATGAATATCCAACGAGATCTACTTGAGGAGTAGTGATGAATCTCCGATTAGAAATACCAGAATCTCTTTCAGCTCCGGCGTCGGATTTTCGTCGAGATACATAAGGAGAAACAGAACGAGGGAAAATCAAAAACGGAGGATTATTATTAGATTTCTGATTCCGATTATTATCTTCTCCAGCGGCGATGACGGCGGCGGAAGCGGCGAGGGAAAGAAGACGTTCACGGAGACAAGAAGCACAAACACCGATGTTGCTACTTAAATCTACGGTATGTCTTTTACACTTCATCGGAGAGTTTATTGCTCTACGTCGAGTTTGGTTGTTGATGGTGATGTGACAATCTGTAAAGAAGAAGAAAGATTAAGGCAGAAGAGAAGATCTGGTTGTGAGGATTTTGTCTTCTTCTTCTAAGATCTCTGTTTCGAGAGAAAGTATTTTTTCTTTGTCGGAATTAAAAGATAGAAGAGAGAGAAAGTAATGTAATCTATCTTTATGAGAATCGTCGGAGCTAATGAAGATTTTTGTAAGCACAGCAATTTGACAGATCATTATATCACTAACTATTTCTTTAATACTTAATTAAGAGTGTAATTACAGTATGCTTATTGCTAACATAAAAATGTAGTATTTTAATAAGCTTGATTAAATTAGAAAAATCGTGAATATATATATATATATATATTATTTAATTTTTTTTGTAAAGAATGGTCTGAATAAAAACCCTAGCTATCAATAATTTTTTTTTGTCAACAATAATATATATATATATATATTTTTTTTCTAAATAAAACCGTAGACTAATGAGTTTTGATGTATATATATTTATTATAATATAATATATATTTGATATTTCACTTGTGTATAACAGTCAAACATAAATCAAAGATATTATGTAGTTAACTAGTTATGTGAATAGGAAGCTTTTGTGTTTTTGTGAAAATTTGGAATCTGTTACGCAATTTCACCACTTATATACGCTAAACAATCTTACTAATTACATATTTTTAATCATCTACCTACCATTTTCTTCGAAAAACCATATAATTATACGATATTAAATTTTATTTATGTATCTTTGGTCAAGTTAAATATTAATTTTTATAATTTTTTCATTGAATAGTATTGATGTAATTGTTTTTTGTTGTTGTCAACAAATTATCGACAAAAGTCTAATAAAAAAAATTCAACATCGATTTAATTGTTTTAAAAATATATTTGTATATCTCTTATTATTTTTTATTTATCATTTTATATTTATTACAAATCAGATATAAACTCGATTTATGGTTGACCTTGCTTTGGTCCAATATTGGACCTATAACATTGGATTTGAATGGGATGTGTTACTTAAAAAACAACATTTGATTTGAACCAAATATTAATATATCTTTACATTTATATAAATAATTAAGAACTTTAAAGGGAAGCATGTGACGCTGGATGGTAGAAGCCGACAACTATTAGTTGAAATCGAGCCATCGTCGTTTTCTACATCCCACACGAATGTTCGTCCGTTTCTTCAACTGCTTGCCACGTGTCATCCTAATCTCATCTTACGTCTAACTTCTAAATTGGGCTTCAAAAAAGCCTTTCTATATTTGGGCTTCGTAAAGCCTTTAAATTTGGACTTCAAAAAGTTTTTTCTTGTTTAATGGGCTTGGAATATGCCTATGGTGGCTTCGCGACAGAGAATTTTAAAATTCGAATTTTCGAACGCGTCAAAGAAACGTACACAATCTTATCCTCAATCATTTTTATTTTACTTTTTGAAAAGTAAAAACCAGACCGACCTGAACCGAACCAAACCGAACCGAGTTAGAGTCAACCGACTTGGTGACTACGGCTAAAGAAGTCTGTAAAACGACCGAACCACATAGAAATAAACAAACCGAAACCTTCTAGAACCAGACAGAGACATTTATTCTCTCATTCATTTTCTTATTTGCTTTTAAATTTCTTCTTCGTCTTGGTCTGTTGGCGAATTTTCAAGCAGCTCTATAATTTCTGGAATTTCGTCTTTGGAACTTTGAATTCTCTCATCTGAAAGTGAAGGAGAAGGAAGATGACAACTATGGAGAGTTTGATTGGTTTGGTTAATAGGATACAGAGAGCATGTACTGTACTTGGTGATTATGGTGGTGGAACTGGAGACACCTTCAATTCTCTCTGGGAAGCTCTTCCAACCGTCGCTGTGGTTGGTGGTCAGGTGATTTCTCCGGTTGAATTAGCTTTGACTTCTTAGGTTTTTTCTATTTTCCTCTGTTGACTATTCAACTTGCTTGTTTTGGGGTTTATGCAGAGTTCTGGGAAATCTTCGGTTCTTGAGAGTATAGTCGGGAGAGATTTTCTTCCTAGAGGATCAGGTTTGTGAAAATTTTTAAGTCTTTCGGTTTTTCTTTTTCTCATGTGTTTGTAAATTAAGGCAAGGAGCTTTGATTTTGAGCAAAATGTTGTTTTTGTGAAGGTATTGTTACTAGACGGCCTCTGGTGTTGCAGCTTCATAAAACGGAGGATGGAACAGAAGAGTATGCAGAATTCCTCCATCTTCCCAAGAGGCAATTCACAGATTTCGGTAAATATTCTTTAAGATTCATGACTATATAAATTATGTATGAATGTATGTATTTTCTTCTTCTTTTACTATTTTCTTGGTTACTTGGGAGTGGTTTAGTGTTAATTTTCGTTTAAATTTCATCATATTCTCGTTATGGGTCTGGCTAGAGGCTGTAGTTAAAATTTCTTGAAAATTCTTTGATGTTGCAGCTCAGGTTCGCAAGGAGATTCAAGATGAGACTGATAGAATCACAGGGAAGAATAAACAAATATCTCCAATTCCTATTCACCTCAGTATCTATTCTCCAAATGGTCTGCCTTAATCACAATCTGTGAATTTCTATTTCCTGTAATACTCATGTTTCTGGAACTAACATCAATTTTTGTTCCTTTTTCTGTTGTGTTCTGTGGAAATAGTTGTGAATCTAACCCTCATTGATTTGCCCGGTTTAACTAAAGTGGCTGTTGGTAATACCCTTTTACCCTTTGGCTTTGGTTCTGCATTTCATTATTTGATGGCTGTATGTAACTTATGGATACTGTCTTTGATTTACAGAGGGACAGCCGGAAACCATTGTTGAGGATATCGAAACCATGGTTCGCACATATGTTGATAAGGTGAGAATTGTTACCTCTTCAATTTGTAAGTTGATCTTGAGCATGTGTACTTTTTGGTTCATTTTTGAAACTTTCAACAAATACAAAATACTTTTATAATTCTCAAGAATCTTTTGCTAATTCCAAATCGGTTAATTTAATTGTTTTGTAGCCCAATTGTATCATATTAGCTATATCTCCTGCCAATCAAGATATAGCTACATCAGATGCAATCAAGCTCGCAAAAGAAGTAGACCCTACAGGTTTGTTTGTTGTTCTGTTGCTAGTGGATAATATGTTTGGCAGCAACAAGTGTCTTTTGATGATAATATAAGTTTTTGATTGTCCCAGGCGAGAGGACATTTGGTGTTCTTACTAAGTTAGACTTGATGGACAAAGGAACTAACGCATTAGATGTAAGCTCCTTAGTGAATAGTGATTACTCTATTTTGTGTTACATAACATATATTATATTCAATAAAAAAAAAATCAGGAATGTGAATTGTAGTAAGTAGCCTACACCATCCTTCCCCATTATTGTTTGTTTTTGTAGAAAATTTGATCTGACAAAGATAAATGCTTGCCTTGATAAGGTTCTCGAGGGAAGATCATACAGGCTGCAACATCCTTGGGTTGGGATTGTGAACCGTTCACAAGCAGATATTAATAAGAACGCTGATATGAAGCTTGCGAGACTCAAGGAGCGAGAATATTTTGACACCAGTCCTGACTACGGGCACCTAGCCAGCAAAATGGGTTCGGAATATCTGGCAAAGCTGCTCTCAAAGGTGTTCAGTTAAAGCATGAAACGCATGAGATTTGTTTGTACTGTTTTATCTATCATTTATTAATTGTCATATGGTCTTTGTTTTGTTTTGCAGCACTTGGAGTCTGTTATCAGATCGCGCATTCCAAGTATTTTATCCTTAATAAACAAAAGCATTGAGGAACTTGAGAAAGAGTTAGATCGACTGGGTAGGCCTGTTGCTGTTGATGCTGGGGTGAGAGAGTATATCTAAGTGAAACTATTTCTCTTTTAAAAAGATTACCCTTTTTCTTACTGTGGGCTTAATCTGTCGGTCTAATTCTCAGGCTCAACTATATACTATATTGGAGGTCTGCCGTGCATTCGATAAGATATTCAAGGAACATCTGGATGGCGGGTAAAACAACGTTACTAATCTTCCTGCAGAAATCTTTTGGCTTAAGTTATTGTTTCTTTTGTAAACCTTATATTACATTCTTAGGCGTCCTGGAGGTGACCGTATCTATGGTGTTTTCGATAACCAACTTCCAGCTGCATTTAAAAAACTTCCTTTTGATCGCCATCTTTCTGTACAAAGCGTGAAGAAAATCGTTTCTGAAGCTGATGGCTATCAACCTCACTTGATTGCACCCGAACAGGGTTATCGCCGTCTGATTGAAGGGGCTCTGAGTTACTTTAGAGGTCCAGCTGAAGCTTCTGTGGATGCTGTAGGTTATTCTACACTTTCTCTCCTTTTGGCTTTTATATATACAAGACTAATGAGTTTTGTATAATTGGAACAGGTTCACTTTGTCTTAAAAGAGCTTGTGAGGAAGTCAATATCAGAAACTGAGGTTAAATTTCTTTCAACCTGTTGATTTCCTCAATACAGGTAATATGAAAAATAAGGGTTTGACTGAATATGCATACCTGTTGGCAAAAATGCAGGAACTAAAGCGTTTTCCTTCTCTGCAAGTTGAGCTTGCTACAGCAGCCAACAGCTCATTGGAGAAATTCAGGGAAGAAAGCAAGAAATCCGTTCTTCGACTTGTTGACATGGAATCTGCGTATCTAACAGCGGAATTCTTCCGAAAACTTCCTCAAGAAATGGAAAGACCAGTAACCAACAGCAAAAACCAAAATGCTTCTCCTACCCCTGCAACATTAGACCAGTATGGAGACGGACATTTCAGAAGGATAGCATCAAATGTATCTGCGTATGTTAACATGGTTTCAGACACCCTTCGTAACACCATACCAAAGGCCTGCGTTTATTGTCAAGTTAGACAGGCCAAGCTCTCATTGCTCAATTACTTCTACAGTCAGATCAGTAAGAGAGAGGTAAAACTAAACTTCATATAATCTGTCTCAAATCTTTAAGATTATTTGCTCTGCAGGTCAAGTCTTATATTTTTGGTCGGAAATATAACAGGCGAAACAGTTGGGACTGTTGCTAGATGAAGATCCAGCATTGATGGATCGGAGATTAGAGTGTGTGAAGAGGCTCGAGTTATATAAGAAAGCAAGAGATGAAATTGATGCTGTTGCTTGGGTACGATGATAAACCCAAAACGTATTTGTGTTCTGTTGATGGTTTTTCTGATTAGAAAACTATAACTTCGTGTGTGTGTGTAAAGTTCGTTCGATTTGTAATATTGTAAGGCTATGCTTATGTATCTGTATGTAATTTTTCATCAGACTTTGTTGGGACATGACTTCGTTTTAATATAAACTTTTTGTTGATACTTTTTTAAAACGCGATGACGTTTAGTAGCTGAGACGTGAATTTTGATAGATATTAAAAACGCCGTGTTGTCTCGGTGACTGCGCGCAGTTGAATCAGACACGTTGCCACCGTTAACAGACTACGTGCTGTTTTGTAAATTGAAGCGAATTTTCCTTTAGAGTTCTTCTTCCTGGTGACTTCTGCGTGAATAACCGTCGCTTCGTTATTTCGGGTTTCTCTGCAATCTTCAGTAACCGAGCTTGCTTTTAGTATCCTCGGTGTCAATAGGCGATCAAATTTATTCTTAGTATCTGCGACGCAGAATTGAATTTGTGGACCGAAAATTGTAGATTGTCATGGAAACTCCTATTGATGTTCCGATCAAGGTGCGTTTCCACCTGTTAATTCCAGTTTCATTATCACTGCAACTAATGAAATTCTGATTTTTGCCCTAAATAATATGGTTACAGGATGAAGACGAAATCCCTAAGTGGAAGAAATCAACTGTGGTTTTTGTGTTGGGTAGTAATTTCACTCTATGTGAACATGCTTTGCACTTTCTAAACTCCTATCATGGTGGAATGTTGAACTTTTGGTGGTTGATTTTTAGGTGGTCCTGGAAGTGGGAAAGGTACTCAGTGTGCTAATATTGTGAAGCACTTTAGGTATACCCATTTTAGTGCTGGTGATCTTCTCAGAGCAGAAATTAGGTCTGGTTCTGAATTTGGGTAAGTTCTGATTAGTAAATCTCATATCTCAAACTAATTGCTCAATCATATTCCATGAAACGGATCTTGTTGTTGCTTAGGCTTATGATGATCTTTATAGTGGAAAATCCAACCGTCTGTGTAGTTGCTAATTTCTGTTTCTGTGGAGCTTTTCAGAGCCACTATCCAAAGCATTATTGTACAAGGGAGCATTGTGCCGTCTGAGATCACTGTTCAACTATTGTGTAAAGCTATGGAGGAAAGTGGTAATGATAAGTTTCTCATTGATGGTTTTCCTCGCAATGAAGAGAATCGGATAGTATTCAAAGATGTTGTAAGTAGATATTCCAGCTCTGAGATTCATTGTCAATTTTTCTTCGAAATTGCTGCCCTTTAAAGTCTACTCGAGTCCTAATCATCTTTCTAAGCCACAGTTTATTACTTTCTGGATCGTGACAGGCTAACATTGAGCCTGCCTTTGTTCTGTTCTTTGACTGTCCTGAAGAAGAACTAGAAAGACGCATTATGAACAGGAACCAGGTTAGTATCTTAACTAAAAGTAAATTCTTGTTGGTGTCCCATTTCTCGTTCACTAGTTGTTTCTTGGTTATGAAGGGAAGAGAAGACGACAATCTCGACACGCTAAAGAAACGATTTAAAGTGTTCGTAGAATCTACTCTCCCTGTCATTAGTTACTACGAATCTGAAGGGAAACTTCGAAANTTTTTTTTTTTTTTTTTGTTTTAAAAATTCTTTTTCCCCCCCCCCACAAAAACTTTTTTTTTATTTTTTTTTTTCCCCCCTTTTTTTTTTTTTTTTTTTTTTTTTTGTCAACATTGAACATTGATCCATAGCCACTCCTTGTTCTTTACTCCTGCTTTCGATTTCTTCCTCCAGATCAATGCTGCAAAACCCAGCGAAGAGGTTTTTGAGGCAGTCAAAGTTCTATTTGAATCTGAAGCTTGGGAAACTGAAGCTGTTTGATCGTTCAAACGTACAGTCTTCTCTCTAGTCCTCGTAGATATTAAATGCATTTTTGTTTGCTTTTGTGTTTACATATTAATCTCTATGTTAAACACCTTGTTTAAAAGGCTCTTGCCTACGTTTGTGAAAATAATAAATCCTTTCTTGACAATTTTGGTTGGTGTCAAATATTCCTAAAATTCAATTCATTATATATTTGAATCTACAATCATTTCGACATTTTTTTGGCATCCATTTACTTAGAATTTTCTAATTTTTCGTATAACGAAAACATTTGGCCCCTTGTAATGATTAAAGTGTCCTGATTTTTGTTTTTGTTTTAATCATGTTCTAAAAAGATATTCACGCGAATTCTAAAACAAATTTTAACCAAAAAAAAAAAATCGACAGAAAAAAAAACCAAAAAAAAAAAATCTAAAACACAACTTATAACTCGGAAATTTATATGGTGGATGCTTCGGATCCCTTTTCAGGGATTAGATGGTTTTGTTACCATGACAGCCGGGAGGCACGCAAATGGGAGCGCAACGCATTCGAAGGAGTCTTTCTGTTCTTCATTCGGAATTTGAGGGGCTTCTTTGGGCTATGTTTTGTCTCCATTCTCTACAAATTCTTGAAGTTGTGTTCTTGGTGGATTGTTCAGAGCTACTTAGTATGTTAGAAGACCCTTCAGCCTGGCCAGCTTTCTCTCCGTACTTGGAGGATTTTTGTCGCCTTCGGAGCTCTTTTCGTACCTGTTTTGTTGTCAAGATACCTCGAGCACTGAATCACAAAGCGGATCACCTCGCACGTTCAGCCAGAAGATCCCTCCGAGAAATTGCTTAGCTATATTGTTTCTCCGATTTTATTTATGCTATTTTGTAATCTCGAAAAATGAGTTAAGTTGACAAAAAAAAAAAAAACTTGGAAAATCCACATCGACAAACTATATGGGCTTTAAGTCCAAACACAAAGTGGCCCACTTTATCTATAAGTCGGTCCAAACTTTATTCCCTATTTCTTTCTCTTCCTTCTAAGCCCAAGTTGTTATTGACGGACCAAACCTGATCGGAAACCTAGAGCTTGTCGTATTTTCTCTGCAATTATGCACAACCGGCGTCATATCTTCCTTTAATCATCAGACTCTCATCAAGCCGTCGCTCTACAATTAGATCCTGCGCAATCTGTATTAACTCTTTCCGGTCTCGTTTCCTTACTCGAATCTTCTCAGCGTCATCAGAATTTTGCGTTGCTCTAGACGGGAAGGTTTTGAATGGGTCTACATGGTTCCAAGTATCTAAGCTCCCTTATATGTCCATGCTCACCCTTTCCCTCGCCTCCGTGGTGGTGGAGGAGATGGCGGAGCAACGGGAACGGAGTCACGTGATTGCTACCTCAACTTGTACGCGGAGAAGAAACGTGACAAGGTCTATCTAAATGAGCAGAGGCTATATAAATGGCTACATTGTGCTTTGTCCAATGAACATTTGGCTAAGCCTTGCGTGATTGATCTCCTTGGGAATTTGTTCAACAAAGAAGCTTTGGTACACGCTCTTTTATCTAAAAGATAAGTAAGCGATTCTCGTACATTAAGGGTCTGAAAGATATGGTGAATATCAAACTCACACCAGTCGCCGGTTCCAATGAATCATCTACTAGTGCCCAGTTTCAGTGTCCTGTATCAGGGCTTGAATTCAATGGAAAGTACACGTTTTTCGCTTTGAGAGACTGCAGACATGTGATGAGCGCAAAGGCATTGAAGGAAGTGAAGTCTTCTTCGTGTTTGGTGTGTCACGCTGATGTTAAAGATTCTGATAAGATTGTCATAAACGGTACAGAGGAAGCTTGTTAAGAGAGAGAATGGAAGAAGAGAAAGCAAAGCTGAGAGAGAATAAAGGCGCCCAAGATTATTCTCAAGTTGCTGATCATGGGTAGGGTAAATTCAACTTGACATTCTTCTTATATGAATCTTCAACATTACTCGTATAACTATGGTTTTTTTTGGGTATTTAGTTTGGAATAAACTAGCGTCACATCTCTACTTAATTGAAGAGAGGTCTCTTTTTTAGGCAACCTTCTATTTGTAAATAATTACAAAATATACCAAACAAAAATTATGTATTTAGTGGTTTGATTGTTTTTTATTAAAATTGTTTTAAATTTCTTAAACGTAAATATATGGGGGAAACAAAAAATTGATGCCACGTATAACAAACTATTAAAAGAAAGCTTCTGAACAACAAATAATAACAAAAAATCATCACAGTTTTTTTATGGGCTACAAAGATCGTGTGTTTTTTGTTCGTATAGTTTGTTTTAATTTGTGAAACAGATATAATAACTACCCCACATCTCAGAGCCCACTTCATTCCTAATTACAATATATTTTGATTATTTTTTCCTGTTTATCTCGATCAAGATAACCATTACATCATCATCATCTCCTTCTTCATCTTCATCCCACATCTCTTTTTCTCTCTCTCTTGGAAACCTTCTTCTTCTCTTCTCGAGAATAATCTCTTCGTTTCAACAGTTCTCATTACAATAAACTTTGAATATTCTGTTTAAGGCTTTTGATTTTCCTTCAACAAAAAATGGCAATCTAATCTATGATCCCAAAATTCTAATATGAGTCCAAGATTCTCATTTTCTCGTGATTGTTGTCAATCCGACACAATCCCAGTCGAGAAGCGTCACCATATTCAAAACCCTTCGAGTCTCAATTCTCAATTCAAGTTTCAATTTCGATTTCTGCATTCGACCAAGGGTCAATGGCAGCCGATGAGCTCTTCAAAATCTTACCAGCTAAACAGAAATCAAGAAAAAACCAGAATTCACAAACCGGATCAAGAAGAATCAGAACCAAAACCGGTTTAAGCCAAACCGAATTCGAGAAAACAGAGGAAACCAAACAAAGAAGAAGCCGATGTGATTGCAATGGAGGAGAAAATCAATACGAAGCCGTATTTGAGATCGGAGAAAGGAAATTGGCGGCAACAAGACGATTCAACCCAGGTACTGAATTAGGTGAAGTGATACTTTTGTTAATTGCGATATTGTTGTTTGATGGGTCAAATCTTAATTTGATCTATTGGTGTCACCCATAGATATCAATCATCAAATTTTCAATCTTTCTGTATGGAATCTATTTGAAAAAAGTTTAACAAAACAATACATGAAACCAAAAAAAAAAAAAAAAAGACCACACTACCAACAAAGTAGCAGATGTCAACCAAATTCAAACAAAAACTAGGCATTAAAAATATACTACCAAATTTTAAATACTTTTATATGATATACTGAATTTAAGACCAAACATATTTATGTATCTGCAAACTAAAATAATAAACAATATAAATATAAAACTAAATAACTCTGCCTTACAAGCCCATGTAGCATCCTAAATATACACAAGGTATGCCAATCTATTCCATGTACTAACGAGTTTAGAGTACCAGGCCGGGCCCAATACGAGTTGGGGCCTAAAGCAAAATCAAAATTTATGGCCCATATAATCATAATCAAAATCAGTAAAAATTTTCTGTGCGATTTCAATTCGAATTCGAATTCAATTCACCTTTTGTTTTGTTCATGCTAAGTTAGGGTTTCAATTCACCATTATCAGATTTGTCCCTTGTTGTGTGGCTTTCGCAGATGAGTCTCGCGAGTGATTCTCCAGTGCATTCCTCTAGTAGTGACGATCTTGCGGCCTTCATTGATGGTGCGTTGGACTCATGCTCAAATTCTTCGTCTGATTCAATACCCGAGGATTATTCTGAAGTTGCCGATCACGGGTAAATTCAACTTTCATCCCTTTGCATTCTTCTCATTTGTATCTTCAACATTACTGGTATAACTAGTGTTTTCCTTGGTGTTCAGTTTGTTTATCACTTCTTCTATTTTAATTGTCTTCTTAGGTCAAAGAGACGAAAGTTGGAGCGTCTTAAAACCCTAGGCGTAGACGAAGAGGAGATTGAGGGTATGGCTCCTCTAACAGAAATAATTACCCTCTTTTTTTCTCTGCTATTTGTCATGATCTTCTGTTATATTGATCCTCGAACCTGTTATGTATACTTTCAGAAGCATCCTCAAGCATGAACGCATGTGAGCACCCTGGTTCTTTTGGAAACATGTGCTTTGTTTGTGGCCAGACATTGGAAGAATCCGGCGTCTCATTTAGATACATACACAAGGTATGCCAATCTATATGATTTCGATGTACTACCGAGTTTCAGAGTAGCTTATCAAGTATTAGTTATGGTTACTTGATACTGAGCTTGGGAAAAATTTGTTTTCTTAGAGTATAAGGCTCAATCAAGATGAAATCTCCCGGCTGCGTGATTCAGATTTGAGATTATTGCATCGTCAGCGGAAGTTGTATTTAGTTCTCGATCTAGACCACACACTGCTTAATTCAACTATACTTAAGGACTTGAAACCAGAGGAAGAATATCTTAAAAGTCATACGCATTCTCTTCAAGGTGATACATTCAACAATGTTGTTTTGCTTTCATCATATGTGATCTCTTTTCTAGTCTTGTATTCGTCCTTTTGTTGTTTACCTAGATGGTTGCATGTGTTTATAGTTCTAAGAATTTTATTATTTTTGTTCACTCAGATGTTTCTGGGGGCAATATTTTCATGCTGGAATTCATGAACATGATGACCAAATTGAGGCCATTTGTTCACTCGTTTCTAAAAGAAGCCGCTGAGATGTTTGTGATGTACATATACACAATGGGAGATAGGCCATATGCCCGACAGATGGCCAAGCTGCTGGACCCAAAAGGAGAGTACTTTGGTGATCGGATCATTTCTCGAGATGATGGCACAGTGAGGCACCAAAAGAGTCTAGATGTGGTCCTCGGACAAGAAAGTTGTGTTCTGATTCTTGACGATACGGAGAATGTGAGTATTTTGTGTACTTTGTTCGTATCTCATGTTATTTTCAATGTGGTGATACTTGGTTTGATGCATAGGCGTGGCCAAATCACAAGGACAACTTAATTGTAATAGAGAGGTATCACTTTTTCGCTTCAAGCTGCAAACAGTTTGAGCACAAGTATAAGTCTCTGTCGCAGCTGAAAAGTGATGAGAGTGAACCTGATGGGGCACTTGCAACTGTCCTGAAAGTACTTAAACAAGCACATGCTCTATTCTTTCAGGTATACTCATTGTGAACACCCTGGATTCACAGAAAACTGGCCCAGCTGGTTTTGTTATCGTTTTTCTTTTTCTTTTCTCTTTTCAGAATGTGGATGAAGAGATAAGTAACAGAGATCTCAGGTTGATATTAAAAGAAGTGCGGAAAGAGATACTTAAAGGATGCAAAGTAGTGTTCAGTCGGGTGTTTCCAACCAAAGCTCAGCCAGAAGATCACCCTCTGTGGAAGATGGCTGAGGAATTGGGAGCCACCTGCGCAACGGAAGTGGATGCATCCGTGACACACGTTGTGGCTATGGATGTGGGAACAGAGAAGGCACGGTGGGCTGTAAGAGAAAAGAAGTTTGTGGTGCATAGAGGATGGATTGACGCAGCCTATTACTTGTGGAAGAAACAGCCAGAAGAGAACTTCGGGTTGGAGCAACTTAAGAAGCAGAAATCAACTGTGGTTTTTGTGTTGGGTAGTAATTTCTCTATGTGTAAACATGCTTTACTCAATCTAAACTTCAATCATGGTTGAAATTGGATGTGTTGTGTTGAATGGTTGATTTCTAGGTGGTCCTGGAAGTGGGAAAGGTACTCAGTGTGCTAATATTGTAAAGCACTTTAGGTATACCCATTTTAGTGCTGGTGATCTTCTCAGAGCAGAAATTAGGTCTGGTTCTGAATCTGGGTAAGTTCTCTTTAGTGAATCTCATGTTTCAAACTAAATTCTGAATTGTATTCCACGAAACGGATCTTGTTATTGCTTAGGTTTATGATGATCTTTATAATGGAAAATCCAACAGTCTGTGTAGTTGCCAATTTTTGTTTCTCTGGAGCTTTTCAGAGCCATGATCCAAAGCATGATTAATGAAGGGAGAATTGTGCCATCTGAGATCACAGTGAAACTATTGTGTAAAGCTATGGAGGAAAGTGATAGTGATAAGTTCCTCATTGATGGTTTTCCACGCAATGAAGAGAATCGGATAAAATTCGAAGATGTTGTAAGGCGATCTTCCCGCTCTTAGATTCATTGTCAATTTTTCATCTAAGTTGCTGCACATTAGAGTCTACTCGAGTCCTTATTTTCTGGATCTTGACAGGCTAACATTAAGCCTGCCTTTGTTCTGTTCTTTGATTGTCCTGAAGAAGAACTAAAAAGACGCATTATGAACAGGAACCAGGTTGGTATCTTAGCTAAAAATGAGTCCTTGTTGGGGTCCCATTTCTCTTTTACTAGTTGTTTCTTAATATGAAGGGAAGAGAAGACGAGAATGTCGAGACGCTAAAGAAACGATTTAAAGTGTTTGTAGAATCTACTCTCCCAGTCGTCAACAACTATGAATCTAAAGGGAAACTTCGAAAGGTTAGGATTTGGTTCTCTCTTTTTCATGATAATATGGATATACTACCAATCATTGGTTTTCACTCCTGCTTCTAATTCCTTCCTCCAGATCAATGCTGCAAAACCTAGCGAAGAGGTTTTTGAGGCAGTCAAAGCTCTATTTACATCTGAAACTTGAGAAACTGAAGCTGCTTGATCTCCTAACGTACAGTCTTCTCTCTAGTCCTCGTAGATATTGAATGCATTATTCTTTGCTTTTGTCTTTTACTCTGTCAGCATCAAGGACTAGAGGTCGCCGAACAAAACAAAACAGAGACTATTAGGTCCACTTGCCTTGTCGTATACGTAACGAACTTTGTGCTTTTGTATATGGAAATATCTCAGGAATCTACTTGTTATCATTACAATCTAACCAACCACATTTTCGTGGTAATAACAATCAAGTTTCCACGATTTGTGTTATGCTCGACAATAATAATCAAGTTTCCTAATCCACAACATTACCCGAGATTAGAAGTCAAGTAACTATGAACAGTCCACTTGAAAACCAAATTTAGTAAATTTGATTAGCAGAGGTCAACGATTTAACAGAGACTATCGTCAATTTCTTCGAATATCACCATATCGAGTCATGACCGTCCACTTCATCTACATCGACACACATATAATAGCTCTAGGTTCGTTCGCTTAGTTTAAACTCTTGTTCTGTTTCATTTTGTGTTTGTCTGGATGATGTTGGCTCAATCTGATTCTAGATTTTACGAATTCATCACCGTTTCTTTTTTAATTGCTTCCGTCGCCATTTTAACTCTTCGAATCTTAAAACTCTTCTTAAGATTCATCACTTTCATCATCACACGTCCATGGCGTCGCTACCGCACATTCACGTTCCGCCGGAGGAAATCGACGGCGAATAATCATTCGTCTCCGCCGTATTGCGCCGTGTGTTTACAAGATGCAGAGGATGGAGAAAAGATGAGACGATTAACGATTTGCCGTCACTGTTTCCACGCGAATTGTATCGATTATTGGCTTTGTGAAATGTCCACGTGTCCGTTATGTAGAGCTGAGATTCCACAATTGCCGCCGGAGAATCCACTTCTCTTACTGTTTGTTCCGGCCGGTGTTATCAATTTTTTCAGTTACAAATAATTATCGAATTTAGATTTTTTTTAATTAGCTGATGACGTGTCCGACTTTAGCACAATGGTATTTGTTTTCTTTGGGCTTTAATGGGCTTTATGTTAGTTAGGCCCAAATTTCCAATACGTAAGAATCAATTATGTTTTAATTCCCTATCATTTTACAAAATCCATTTTTGCTGAAAGCGTATATTTCGTTTTGTCAACTCACACAAATAAACGATCTGTATTGTTTACAAAGCTTAAACCACAAACTAACTCTTTAATAAAGTGGACGAGAACATCAGCTTTGTAGTTTAAGACTTTTGAGATGATACTATGGTTGGAATATTGGCCACTCGTCTAGTAGAAAAAAATCTTCAAAACGCCCCTATAATTCTGTTGCCATTTCTACTTTAATTTGATGGAGGGACAAATTCTAAAACACAATTTCTATTTTTGAATATAACATTGAAAGACTTTTCCTAATACTTCGAACACCCATATATCCTCCCTCCACAATGTCAAAGAAGCTAACCCATCCAAAACCTGATTAGGACTTTTACACACGCCAAGGTACAATAAAACATTTGTAACTTGTAAAGCTTAGATTTGAAATTTAGATTCAAAAGCATATTATTTAGAAATTTTAATAAATTATATTAGTATTTTAATTTATTATAATTTTATTAATTGTAAAAAAACCATAAAATATTTAGTACCAAAAATATTTGATATATTTAGTTTAATATTAAAATTTACAAATGGAACAAATAAAAACTTCTAAAATACTAGCTAATGGTTTAAACATAAAAAAATTTCATTTCTACTCACTAGAGAATTTTAAAGAATGAATTTTGCGTTATGGATCTAGCGAGTATTTGTTATTCACATTCATTAAATACACTAATAATTTTTTATATAGCATGCATTTAAGGTTAAAGTGAATTCAGATGTACTATTATCTTAAATTCATATGATTAGTAATAAAGTGCAATGAATGTGGAAGATATATTAGAAAAATCATGAAATTATTATTGTGGATTGCTTGCTATATAATCACGGACTTGGAATTTTGATTGAGAGGTGGATCTGTGTTGTATTTTTACCAAAATTAAGAAAAAGAAAAATTGATGACGCAGCTAAATATAAGTAGAAAAAGGACCAAAACAGCTAAGAGCATCATTATTAGTAGTATTTTATTAGTGAGTATCTTAGCATTATTATAATAATATTTTAATTAAAAGTTTTTACACAATTAAATTTTAATATTTAAATATAAATTAGACCAATTAGACACATAAGAAACTATTGTTTAGAGTTTCTTATATAAGAAACCTTCATACTTCTTTTTCTCCTTTTCTCATTTTTTTAATATTATAAAATGTCAAGAAATTTTTAAGATACAAAGGCACACTCACGTGGAAGTCACTAACGTATGCGTACGTATTGGTTAGTGAAATCTGACAAGACATTAATACTGATTTTACTTTTATTAAAGTTTTCTATTGGGATTGTTTAATAAACACATAAATTAAGAAGATCTTTGTCGGTACATATCTCAATGAAGGATTCTTATGGTCAGTAGCATCAATTAAGTCAAGTATGGGCCAAAGACATCGACTTATTTTATCACATTCCCTTATGGTTTTTATCAGCCTGTATTTTCAACATCAATAATCGATTGATAACTACTTCAGAGATGGGAAGAGTAGCTTTTTCTTATTAGATCAAAAGTCTCACCATGCTTATTTGATCCCATTATCTTTAGAGCGAAAGCTTTGTTTTTGACCACTAATCAAAATTTCCACGAGGATAGTAGAATGAGGCAGAGACTTAACTTCCACGCATATTAACCAAACTTACACTCAAAATGATTTTAATGGAAGATATTAACTGTGTCTAAGAAACATGCCCTTTTGTACTTACTTGTTCACTCTCAAAATTAGATTTCTAAAACGTAAACTTGCGTGCACATTACTGTTAGTGTGGACCTACATTTTTTTTTACTGAAGATTTTCATAAAAAAACTGAAGAAATTCATAACAATTATAAAGGTAACAATCAAAAACGGGCGAAAAATAGAAATATCTCCGGAAACTTAAACCCAAACGAAGGAAGCTAAACTATAAAACCTTAATAAAACTAAACTAGGACACTTTTATAGAATTACATTCGGACATTTGAAATCCCATGACTAAAAATTAAAACCACTAGAAATTAAACAAAACCTAAGATGGTGACGAAATCAGCTAAATTACATTCAAAAATTAGTTTAATGGAAGAAATTGGCAACACAATAATACATTTATATATTGTCTAGAATCACAAATCCAACCAACAAAATTCATATCCCTTCATAATTTTTTATGTTCTAGATTAGATATCTAAGACTATCAACAATGAGTTTGTTGAACTAAAAATTCAAAAGCTTAGTAGAGCAAAGATCCTGTTGAAAAGAAAAAATGATATGGGTTTTAGGTTGTTGAATTCAATAAAAAAAATGTGAGACAATTAACATGATTCGACCAAAATTATTGAGAAACATGAGAGATGTGAGATTGGACATGTATCCATATTCATTTGTTCTTTGAAGGATATGTTGTTCATATATACAAAGGATCAGTTATAAACAATGTTCTGATAAAAACAGAATTTGATCTAACAGATCTTAACCATATATATAACATACACGTGTCCTTTGATTTAGCTCCTTGATGTTTTGTTTGTTGAATGAATCTAACCGACTCTAATTAGTATAAAAAGGAGTCTGGATGAAGAAGAGATAAGAGATACAGAGAGAAATATATCAAATAGAGTTTTTTGGGCAGCAAGAGATATCGATATCTGATTCTGAATCAATCCTCTTATTCTCTCTATTTTTTTCTGTTGCAATATTTCTTCGTTAGGTTTCATAAGAATCTTGAAGCTTTTAATCTCATTTATGGAGAGATCAAGAGTTACAGAGTCAAAGCTCTGAGTGTTGGTTTTTTCTCTTCAAACGAAAACGTGGATAGAGGAAGACTATTTCACTCAAGCTCAGAAGTTTTTCTTCGGCTCTGTTTTCTTCATTCTTCTTCTGTTCTTGTGTTCTTCCTCTTCTTGTGTAAAGATCTTCTTATTCCATCATGTGCATTTGACTTCAACAATCTTGAGTGAAATAATCTCGTTTGAAATCAAAGGAGATGACGAAATACATTGCAGTTCCAGACATGTCAAAACTTACTTCTCTCACTGGAGAAAATTACAGGAGGTGGTCGCAAGAGATGATGTTCTTTTTCCAGGAAATTGGACTCGATCACATCGTTCTTGAAGATACATCTTCAACGGTTGAAATGTCGACATCAAAGTCTGATGGTCTTGTGTCAAGCAAGTCGAAACCAGAGACTTCTTTAGAGGTTCAGAATAGAACTTACAGAGGGCATATCTTGAAACATCTCTCTGAGAAACTGTTTGATATTTACGTTAATTACAAGTCTGCAAAGGAAATCTGGAGTAACTTGAAGAAGAAGTATGGATCGGAAGACATGGGGAAGAAGCAATACATAACATCTAAGTGGACCACGTTTACAATCAAAGAAGACATTCCAATTCTTAGTCAATTACACGATTATGAGCTGATTGTTTCAAAGATTCAGGCAGAAGGAATGTCTATTGATGATCAACTTGCAGCTCTAGTATTGATCGATAAACTGCCTTTTCCTTGGAGAGATTACAGGTCTAAACTCAAACACGACAAGAAGAAATGGAATCTTGATGATCTGATATCAGACATCATGATAGAAGATGCTAATAGAAGTTTTTCAAGCATTGTTTCAAGAACTTCAGTGACAAGTACTGCATACGCTAATGTGGTGGAAAGCTCAGGGTTCAAGGGAAAGGAAAAGTTAAAACCTAAGAAGAAAATTAACAAAAACTCTACAGGCCAGAACGGTGATTCCAAGAAGAAGATAAAATGTTGGAATTGTAATAAGAGAGGACATAAGAAACATGACTGTAGACTCTTGCAGAAAGGGAAAGAAGAAGCAAAGGATAAAGTTCGTTTGACAGAAAACATAGTGGCTATGGTGACTGAAGTAAATTCTCTAACAGACAAGGTTGATTGGATCATAGATTCTGGTGCAACTAGACATATTTGCAACCAGAAGAGTCTCTTTAAGAACTTAGATGAATCTGCTTGTGAAGAAGTATACTTAGGTGATGCAAGACCACTGAAGGTCCCTGGGATTGGTGAAATCGACTTGAAGATATCTTCTGGGAAAACATTGACACTCACTAAGGTTCTGTATGTGCCTTCAATGCGCAGAAATCTCATCTCAAGTACTCTTCTCATGTTTGCAGGAGTAAAGCAAACAATTGAATTAGGGAAGTTGGTCTTAACAAAGAATGGAGAGTATGTAGGAAAGGCATTTTGTATCAGAAACCTCTTTGTACTTGAAACTGAGAATGGAATAAAAGTAGATTCTGTGTAGTTGTCGTGTGATCTTTCAACTTGGCATAATAGATTAGGACACTTAAACGTGAAATCTATTAAGAGGCTAATTGAGTTGGATCTGATACATGACAAATTAAAGAAAGAACTACCTAAGTGTGAGATTTGCTCTGAGGCAAAACACTTCACAAAACCATTCTCAAACTCCATTCACAGATCGTCTCAAGTTTTAGATCTTATTCACTCAGACCTAGCAGATTTTAGAAATACAGCAAGTAGAGGAGGGAAAAGGTATTACATTACCTTCATAGATGATTGTTCAAGATACAAAAAAGTGTATTTATTAAGTTCAAAAGATGAAACTTTCAGTATGTTTCAAACCTACAAGGCTGAAGTTGAAAACCAGTTGAATAAGAAGATAAAAAGATTCAGGTCAGACAGAGGAGGTGAGTATGAAGGCTATGAATTTAAGACACTTTGTGCTAGAGAAGGAATAATACATGAAAGAACTGCTCCTTACACTCCACAGCAGAATGGAATTGCAGAGAGAAAGAATAGAACTTTGAAGAACATGATGAATGCTATGTTGCTTAGCTCTGGTCTACCTGATGCATTGTTGGGGGGGGGGAAGCTATCCTTTCAGCTTGCTATCTACTCAATAAAGTTCCTCACAAAGGACTGACATCAATGCCATATAAAATATGGAAAGGAATTAAACCGAATATTTCATATCTCAGAACTTGGGGATGTCTAGTCAAAGTGGGAATTCCAGAATTAAAAAGATCGATATAGGATCAAAAACTATTGATGCAGTCTTCATAGGTTATGCTTCTAACTCAACTGCATATAGGTGCTTAACCTTTGATCCAATAACTAAAGTTCTGGGACATGTGATGGAATCAAGAGATGTTGATTTCTTTGAAGATATATTTCCATTTAAAACTAAGGCTCAAGCTTCAGTTCCTGAGAATCAGAATAGTAAAAGGTCAGCAGAAGAATTAAGAGACAATGAAATGGATCTAAGAAAAAGTAAAAGATCTAGAATATCAATAGATTTTGGACCAGACTTCATCACAAACTTAATAGTGGAGCACGATGAATTNTCATCACAAACTTCATAGTGGAGCACGATGAATTAAGTGAAGAGTTTGTGTTTACTTTTCTGATAGAAGAAGATCCAGTGTCATATTCTGAAGCTATGAAGTCCGTTGATGCTGTATTTTGGAAAGAAGCAGTAAATAACGAATTTGAGTCCATTACATCAAATCATACATGGGAATTAACAGAGCTTCCTAGGGGGTGTAAGGTCATGAAGTGCAAGTGAATTCTTGAAAGGAAATTTAAGTCTGATGGCACAATTGATAATTCAAAGCCAAATTAGTTGCCTAGGGATATTCTTAAATACATGGAGTGGATTACTTCGACATTTATGCTCCAGTAACAAAAATAGCCTCAATAAGGTTGTTGTTGGGTATTGCCTCATATCATACATTGTTTGTCCATCAAATGGATGTAAAAACAGCCTTTTTGAATGGAGATTTAACATAGAAAATATACATTCATCAACCTGAAGGTTTTGTTGTGGAAGGACAAGAACACAAAGTGTGTAAGCTAAAGAAATCTTTGTATGGCTTAAAGCAAGCTCCCAAACAGTGGTTTGAGAAATTCAGCTCAACTCTATTTGAATTCGGATTCACAGCAAACAATGGTGACACCTGCATTTTCAGCAAAATCACAGAAGATGATTATGTTGTTATTTGTCTCTATGTGAATGATATGCTCATCTTAGGGAAGAGTATAGAAATAGTGAATGAAACAAAGAAATTCTTAAACACCAGATTCAGCATGAAAGATTTGCAGGAGGTTGATGTAATTCTCGGAATAAAGGTATCTAAGAATGAAAAGGGCTTCATGTTATCTCAAGCTCACTATGTAGAAAAGGTTTTGAAGAAATTCAATTACTGGGAAAAGAGTAGAGCAAGAACACCATATGATCCTGCAGTCCATTTGTGTAAAAACAAAGGCAAGAGTGTTAATCAATCTCAGTATGCAAAGTTACTTGGAAGCGTCATGTATCTCATGAACTACACTAGGCCAGATATTGCGTACGCAGTGAGTAGATTGAGCAGGTACACACAAAATCCTGGTAAGGATCATTGGAAAGCATTAGACAGACTCATGAGGTATTTGAAGGGTACTAAGGATTGAAGTCTGTTGTGTAATGGAAGTTCTTGTGTGGTAGAAGCATTCTGTGATGCAAATTGGGTGAGTGATAATGATGAAGTTAATTCTACAAGCAGGTTTTGATGAGAATGATAAAGGCAGCACTCAAAGGACAAAGGGAAAGGAGCTTGAACTAGAAG
>OVAX01001358.1:0-42992 GCA_900406405.1 Lepidium africanum | reverse complement strand
GTTTAAAAAAAAAAAAAAAAAAAAACAGTGTCCTTTATTTTGCCAGTAGCCGAATACCTTGAATTTTCGTTTTACAAACACAACTTGGATAGTTTTCTTTTAGTTATGTTTTATTTTTATATAGTTATTATGTATTTGAATATGTTGTGTAGGAGAATTAATCAAATCTAACTATTTTTATGTTATGTTTGATATGTTATTGAACCCATCTACTTTTTGCATTTAATCATTTGTCTGTTCATTTTGACTGGCTGCTGAGTAAATGGGCTAACTTTTGGGTCGTTGAATTGACTTGAATTTAGTGAATCTTATGTTGTTGGACTTTCCTGTGCTAGTCCAACAAAATAACGCTTAATGACATTCATGTTAAGAAATATAAATATTTTTGTGCGTGTATCTTATGAGTGTGACTCAACTAACACTAATAATTAGATCACGTCTTTGATATTTCCAATGTGAGATCCATGATTTATAAATCCTTCGTATTTCGACCCACAAACTATTATATATATTATTACATAAGTGATTTTCACCAAAATACTTACATATTAACACTATGTTTAATTTTAATATAGTTGATTATAGAGTTACCTTAATATTAAATTACAAAATTACTACTAAAATTAAAATTAAGTTTAATTTAATATTAATTAATTTATTTTATTTTGATATGAAGATAATAACATAGATTTTCTTAGATATTATTAACCGTAAAATTATTTAGTGTTTGTTTTGATTTAATCTTACTGTATTATAATATAAATAATTACATAAATTACTTAGAAATTTTTTACATTACATATTCAAGTTATTTCGGTTTAATTTAATATTTTATTTAAAATATCAAAAATAGATAAGAAAATTTTGTTTTCTTTATTTAATACATTTTCAATTATTTAAATTTTGATACGATAAAGATAAATACATATAATTCATAGTCATCATAATCATTAATAATTCTTATCTATACTTTCAATCCTTCGTAAACATTTCAATCACCATAAACATTTATTCAGTATTTTTTTTAGAGAGTCTTTTATTTATTTTTCATGTTGACCATTAAAAACTTACATACTCAATTTATTTCATCAGAAAAAAATTCAGTATCAGATTACTATAAATTCAGGGTGAAAATTGTAAAAATAGGCAAATAATTTAAAATCAATTAAGATGGTTTTGGTCAATGAAAAAGTTAGTTTAAATTGAGGGTAAAATAAAATAATCTTATATATTACTAGAGAAGTTATTTTTACCAAAAGGCTTTACGTATCAACACTACGTTTAATTTTAATGTGGTTGATTACATGTTGCCTTCATATTAAATTAAAAAGTTACTCCTAACATTAAAATTAATTTTATTTTAATATTAATTTATTTAGTTTATTTTGATATGAATATAATAATATAGATTTTCTAAGATATTATTAACCGTAAAATTATTTTATTTGTATTGATTTAATCTTATTGTATTATATTACAGATAATTACATAAATTACTTTAAAAAATTTTATTTTATTATTTCGGTTTAATTTAAATTTTATTTAAAACTAATATGTTAATTTTGAAAGAAATATAATTTTCTCTTAAGATTAAAAATATCGAAATAGATAAGAAATTTTGTTTTTTTATTTAATACTTTTTGAGTTATTTAAATTTTGATACAATAAAGATAAATTAATAGAGAAGGGATTTTCACCAAAAGGCTTACATGTCAACACCATGTTTTATTTTGATGTGGTTGATTACAGAGTTGCTTTAATATTAAATTACAAAGTTACTCCTAACATTAAAATTAAGTTTATTTAAATATTACTGTAATTAATTTAATTTAATTTGATATGATGAAAATAATATAGATTTTCTAAAATATTATTAACCGTAAAATTATTTGTGTTTGTTTTGATTTAATTTTATTGTATTATAATATAAATAATTACTTAAGTTACTTAGAAATTTTTTATTTTACATAATAATGTTATTTTGGTTTAATTTAAAATTTCATTTTAACATTAATATGTTTATTTTGAAAGAAATATAATTTTCTCTTAAGATAAAATATCAAAAAATAGACAAGAAAATTTGTTAACAAAAAAAAAAAATTTGTTTTTTTATTTAATACTTATTCAATTATTTAAATTTTGATATGATAAAGATAAATACTTATAATTCATAAAAATCATAATCATTAATAAATCTTATCAATACTTTCAATCCTTCATAAACATTTCTATCACCATAAACATTTATTTAATTTTTGTTTTTAAATTGAATATGTTTATTTCAAAAGAAATATAATTTTTCTTAAGTTTGAAAATTATCCGGAATTAGCTAAGAAAATATTTGATTTTTTGTTTTTGATTTAATTATTTAAATTTTACTACGTAAAGATAAATACATATTTTTTATAGTTATTATAATCATAAATTTAATTTGTAGTATTCCTTTTTTAAAGAGTCTTTTGTTCATTTTTTTTTCATGTCGACTGTTAAGAACTTACATACTCAATTTATTTTTATCAGAGAAAGCAATCCAGTATCATATTTATTTCTACAAAATAAGGGTGAAATAGTAAAACTATGACAATTATTCAAAATCAATTGAGATGAGTTTGGTCGACGAAGGTTAGTATAAAATTGTAGGTAAAGTAAAATAATACGTATTTCAAAATTTTGATTTGAAAATTTTTAATTTTATTCAAAAAATATGATAATAATGTTGGAGAAACATATTAAAGTGAAGAGAAAAAAATGAGAGAAAGATAAACTAATAATATAAATAATATTTCATAAATAGATGAAAAAAAAATTCATGAGTTTTTTTGTCAACATTGAGGCACAACTAGCTGGCTCATTAACCGAATTTGTACATAATGTAGACGGTAGGATTCGATCTCTAGTGTGCAAGTGCGTCTGCCTTTAGTGGAATTACCATCTGCCACTAAAAATAAAAGTCACCTACATGTATTTATGAATCTATCCAATCAATATGTGATGATCATTTAATTTGTCTACTAGATGATGTTCCGTGCTATGCACTGGTTTGATTTTATATGTAAATTTAATAATTATATATATATATATTTGATATATATACTAAAAATCAATCTATAATTTGTAGTGATAATCAACACGGAATATATTTTATTTCTGTTGATTGAGGTTTTCATGCATTACAATTTTCGTATATAAACATTTTTGACTCGTTTCATTTAAGTTTTTAGACACATTTTAATTTTTTTTGGACTTGTATTTAATTAAGGTTCTTGACCCACATTCATTTATGATTTTAAACCCGTATTCATTTAGAGTTTTAGTTCCATATTTATTTAATGTTACGGTTTTATTATATATAGAGATAAGAAAAATTCTTAATCATTATAAAAATATTCAAATAAATAAAAATTATTAGTAACATACATTAAACCAACAAAAATCAAATCTTAATTGATTAGAGATTATTTTTTAAACCAACAAAAATGAAATCTTAATTGGTTAAAGTTTTATTTTTTAACAAACAAAATTTAAATCTTAATTGGTTAAAAACTCCTAATTAAACTAACAAAAATCAAATCTTAATTGGTTAGAGATGCCTTTTTAAACCAACAAAAATCAAATCTTAATTGGTTAAAGTTTCCTTATTTATCAAACGAAATTCAAATCTTAATGGGTTAGAGACTCATTTTTAAACTAACAAAAATCAAATCTTTTTTTTGTTGTCAACATTGGGTCACAACTGGCCGGCTCATTAGCTAAGTTCCTGCATAATGCAGACAGCGAGACTTGATCCCTGGATATGAGTGAACTTACCGCCTGCCACTAGGTTAAAGGCCACTTGCAACGAAAATCAAATCTTAATTGGTTAAAGTTTACTTTTTAATTGTATATTTTTATTGAAATTGAGTCAAAAGAAATAATTAGTTTTTAAATTAATCTTATATAAACAAAAAAATAAATTAATTAGTTAAACTAAATTGACCAATCAAAACAACTCAAAGGATTTAAAATATCTATTATATTACTACAAAGATAGAAAATCTTATTGCTATATTTTTATTATACTGGAGATATGAAAAATCTTATTGCTATGGTTTTATTATAATAGATATAAAGCTGAAATATTTTGTAAAAAATTAAAACATTAAAATTGGCGAAAAAGAAAAAAGAAAATATGAAAAAATAAGTACATCCTATTAGGATTAGGATAATTTTTTTAATAAAAATTCATTAGGATTAGAAATATGATTATTGTATGACAAAACCTTAAATATTCTCGTGATTGTGTATTGATGTTACATGAAGTTTGTTAGATGCTTAAACATTAAATTATTTAACCTTAGTTTAAGAGATTATAGATAAGTTATATTAATTTAACAATATTCAAGATATTAGAATTACAACAGATTAATGATTTTTACTAAAAGATAATCTCTAAGAAAACATATAGACGAGAATGTTAAGTTTGTTGGTGTTAATATTTGTTAGATTATGAAAAATAATATTTAATCTAGATAATAGTAATTAATTAATCAATTATACAATCTTATCAGGATATAATTGCGTGACAAATATTTTGTGTCAATATTTCCTAGTAACAATACGATATACTCCAAAATAGACAATATAATACGGTAGTTAAGTTAATGTTACGCTTTTATTATAAAGAGAGATATAATTTTAGGGGACATAAATTTATGAGGGTGAAAATTATGACACTATGAAATTACTCAAATCAACTGAGATGTTTTGATATAAAAGAAGTTATTTTTAAATTTCGTGTAGACTAAAATAATAGGTTTTTTTTTAATTTTGATTACAAATTTTTTGATTTTATTCAAAACCATCAAAGTATTGAAGAAAAGTGTTCGTAACATAATAACATAATGTGTATAATATGACTTTGTTAAATGAGAGGTTAATTAAAATAATTATTTAATATATTATTTTTGTAAATTGATAATATTATATTTTAGGTCTTAGATTTTTTTATTTATAGAAATTTATTTTCATTTATCTTTAGTGCTTTTATTATGAAATCGATTATTAAAAACTTGATTACCCATATATAAGATATAAAATTTAAAAATTAATTAAATGAAAAATATTTATACTTACACGCGTGGGAAAGTGACATGATACAAAAAAAAGCTAGTTGTGTGATAAAAAGACCTTGTCAAAATTGTTTCGTAGTAACACAATACGAATGAGCCCGCATAAAGCCCAATATCCATAAACTTGAATGGGCCGTCTCATGTGAAACCGTTAAACAAACGGTTATCTTTCAACGGCGCGTTATTTGAATTTGAAATTTTGAATAAATAACTACGCAGGAAAAAAAGAAAAGAAGATGCCAGACATAACGGAGCGTCTGAAAAATGTGGGCCCTCAGATTCAAAATCAACCAAATCGGACGGTTCATAGTGACTCTCCTTATCATCTCTCTTCGTAACTCAAAGAGACTTCAACCAGTTTCCCGCTCGCAAGGCAAACTGCAACAGAATCTTAGGTTACGCGTTAAGTATTTACAATTTACTCCTCTTATTTTACATATCTTACTTTACAGGTGCAGATAATTTTTATCAACACAAAACCCTATTTAGGCCACAAATATGTGAAAAAATTCTCAAAATCTAGCTTAATATTTGACAGAGTAAACATTTGATTATATGAATAATCAAAAATATATACGTTTGAGTTTTATCTTCTAATCAAATTATTCACTGATCAAGTAAAAAAGGGTGGGAATCATATAATTTAAATGATGGGGCTAAAATTACAAACAACAACTAGTATTAGGGGGTCATACGCGACTTTGTTTGTTAGTCAAAAATCAGATCAGACTTGCATTGTTATAAATCAGATTTTTCCGCTCTCACATCTTTTCAAAATTAATTCTTAGTTATCTCTTTCCCCAAAAATTTAAAAAACGTAAGAGTTTGTAAAGTTTAACAATGGAGAAATCGATGGAGAAAACCGTGAGTTCTGCTGCTTCTGGTATACCTTCTGTTTAATTCTTCAATTCCTTCTCGCTGAATCTCACTTATCGTTTCAATTTTCTGTTCTGATTTTTGCTTTCGTGGAAATTTCTTAACAGGAAACTCAATCACCTCGAAGCTGAGGTATCCTCTCAGATCGGCTCTTAAATCGAGGGAAGGGAAGCCTCCTGTTCCAGATTACTCAGGTTCTTCAGCACCCAGAAGGTATTGTACCCAATTTTAGCAGACTTCTGTTACCTTCGCAAAAAATTCTCGACGCAATAATGATTAATATCTGGAATTGGCGAGACATTGATGATGCTAGGATTAGATGCTGCATCACTGGATTACATTATGTCGTTCCTGAATTTTTAAAGAAGATTTTTGCACTCTTTCCAGAATTTGGCCATATTGTCCTGCAATGCCAGAAACTCAATCGTCTTTGAGTCTGAGTTCATATAAAACTTGTAGCAATTCTGATTTCTATAAACTTCTCAGGATAATTTGTCTTATGAATTATATATTTATATGTGCTTTGAATCTCAGGGGACGAGGTGCATCAGCTGTTAGTCAGAGTACTACAGTTCTTGATCTGTCTGCGAAGAAGAGTGTTGATCGCACCAAGCTTCCACCCAGAAGACTTTCAATTCCAAGCAAGGCCACGAGTAATTCTTCTGCTAAATCAGTCAGAAGCAGCATCACTTCTCTTTCAGAAAGCAAGACAAAGAGATCAGGCAATGCTACTAAGAGCTTGAATCAAACACCTGTTTCTAGTAATCTGAGATCAGTGGATCGGAGAAAAGTTGAAGATTTGTCTTCCTCTACTTATTGGCTGGCTCATATCAAGCTATGTGAATCAGCAGCGAAACACTCCATATCTCTCGGTTTCTTTAAACTTGCTCTTCATGCAGGGTGTGAGGTAAAAGTGCTTATTCCCGTGAAAGCTTTGATTGGATGAAAGCCTTGATTGTTTTGTCTTATCAACTCTTTGCGTTTGTTTTTTGGAAACTAGCCACTTGACCAGATGAAAGAAGAGCTGAAATCCTATGTACGTCGCAATAACATGGATGGGCTTGCAGATGCTATTAAGGAACTGTCTGAACTATACAATATATCAGAAGAATCCAAGCCGATGCAGATCCCAGAGGCCAGTTCTGGTGTAACCGAAGAAACTACTGTGACTCGGAACAACGATAATGATGTCCAGTGTTCATTCTCCACTCCTGAAAATTCTAACATCACGAAAGACGACGATGCTGCGCAAGATTCCTCTGTTAAAGAAAAAACGAAGGGGGAAGAGGTCTCGGAAACTATCTCACAGGGAACTAGAAGGTCTTTGGATGTAATCAATGTGAATCAAAAGGATGATGTTTTAGAGGTTGTGCAAGAATCAGAAGATGGAGTTCCAATGAAGACTATTGTTCAACCTGTTGCAGACAAAAAATGTGCAAATGGGAAAGAGGCTGTCTCTAAGAACAACCAACCAGTGAGGACGAAGAAATCACTAGCAACCAACTCTGCAAATTCAAGAACAGTTGCAGTAACCAAGGATGATAAATCTCAGAAGAAATCTGAAAAGATCACTAAACCTAGGACGAAGAAAACTCAAGAAGAGACAAGGAAGTCAATTAAGAAGACTGCTGCTAAAGAAGGTTAACATAAAAGCAAACAGTCTCTCTAAAAAGCTTGTGTACCATGTGTGATTTAATGTGTTTAATGTTCTTTTGTGTAGGTGAAGTTAAAACACAGAGGCAAATGAAGAAAATGGAGAACAAAGAAAACTCTGTGAGTAAAAAACTTTTCTAGTTCAAAGCATCAAATCATCTCTGTAGCTAAAAAGACTAAACGTGAGCCATCCTTGTCGCAGGTTGTTGTTGGTGCAGGAGAAGAACTCCAGGTTTGAATGAGGTGCCAGAGAAGCTTTTTACACATTTCTCAATCAACTCTTTTTCTTTTGGTTTGAATGATTTGTTCAAGGTACATAGTTAAATAGCTTTTGCAAAAAGTTTGGTTTGAAAGACGAAACATATTTTATTTGTTTGCTTTGTAATTGTGTTGTGTTCTATTTTAATGTTTCTTCATTTGGTGCCTTCTTTCCAATGTGTCTGTTCAAACTTGATTATTCATAGTAATCAAATATGTTTTTGATAAAAGGATTGATTTCGGAACTCCAAAATCTTAGGAATATATAACAATCCAAGCTCCAATTACGCACTATACATAGCTCTGCTCCACAACCTCCCTAAGTTTCCTGTTATAATCTCGTTTATTCTCACTGAACAACCTTGCAGCCTCCGAATTTGCTGGCGAACTAGGGTTTGGGTCACAAAGCAGAGACTGCAAAACATTAAAAACGCCAAAAAGGGGCTTGTTGTTAGTCTTGGTTCGTTAATGCAGAACCCAACAATGCAAAAATTGATTTAGTGATGAAACCTGAATTGATGTGAGTATTGCGGCAACGTCGTAGATGGGGCTCCATTGGTTTTGTAAGATATCCAAACAAATGCTGCCATCAGCATAAACTGCACCCAAGTTCAAATATCAAAGTCCCAATCCGAATTTGGTATGTTTATTCTGTTTGTTTATTGAATGATTGAACTCACTGTTTGGATGAAACATTTTTGAAACAAACCGAACAGTTGGGGGTTTGTTTGGATAATCCTCAGTGAACTGAAGAGTCAACTTGAAAGTACCTGATGAACACAAGCTTAGTAAATTTTAAGGCTTTTATTTCACGAAAATATGTCTGAATAAGTATTGTAAGATATTAACCTCCGTCCCATGGAGTGTCATCAGGTCTGCAAAGACAATGGAGTTAGTAACTCGTTTACAAAGACAAAAGTAGATAAACAAGAGAAATGATGTTTATCACCCAAAGATGACAGCATTCCAATGCATAATATTGTTATCATGTGGAGCTCCACTAATTCCAACAGGAGGATCTTTCTGCAGCCTCTTGAAATCCCACATTAGTCTCTTTCTTGCTGGACTTGCCATTGTTGCAACCTATTAAACCATCGAAACATGAAAGATTTCAAAGTTCAATAACTCTTCTCATAAGTATTGTCATTTCACATGAACTAGGACCTAAAATGTTTTGGAAAAGCAGTTTTAATTTTTTTGCTGATCAAAATTTCAGCTTTCTTGAGTTTCCAAAGTAGAACCAAGGTCGAGATATACAAATTTATTACCAGCCTTATTTCTAACAAAGAAAGACCTAAAGCTTCACTAAGTCCAACTTTCAATTGAAGAAACGAGAATTACCAAAACTTGAATACAATAAAGCCTAAGCTTTGAATCGATCAGATACTTTTACTACCATTAGGATCAGATTCTAAGCATGATGAAATAACAAATTCATTAAAATCGCAAGAAGGAATACTTCCGAGTGAGAATCAATTCAGAACACTCTGAATTAGGGTTTTTCAAAAATGCAACCTTTTGGATCAATGAACAACCAGTAGATTATCGGAGAAAGAGAGATGTTGAAAAGCTATGAATGGAGAAAAACAAAAGTTTAGAGAAAATCACTGAAGTTTTTTTTTTTTTTTCCTTCGCCAAATAAGAATACATACAGAAAGAAATCAAAGAAAAGAAGAAACAAAAAATATTTTCTTATTGAAAAGTATTTTTTTCTTTCTTCTTTCTTCTTTCTTCCTTTTTGCTTTTTGTAATATGTGTTTTTTATGTTTCGAGAAATATTTATTTGTAGTTGCGGGTAAAGACAAACAAATACGTCAAACCCAATCAGACGTGACTCAGCAATCTTTTTGTTTGGTCATGACTCACCAAGCTATCTTTTTTTTTTTTCTTTTTTTTTGGGTCAAAGACTCACCAAGCTATCTAAGAGAAATAAATTTGTTTATTTTACATAAAATTTGCACAGTTAATCCCTGAATTTAGGGTTATTTAAGTAGTTTGGATTAAAATGATAAATCATTATTATTTAAATATGAATCTTAAAAATTTAGTGTTATTAAACTGATTTCAATATATACAATCAAAATTTATTATCATTGGATTTTTTTTTCAACTTAACTATGAAGAACAGAAAGAAACAAATCAGAAACGATTCCAAGAGACTGGAACATTGTTCACCGTAGCTAAACACCAAGAGAGCCTTCGAGCGCGACGAGCAAGGGAATCCGCCTTGTAGTTCAAACCACACGGAAAGAGAGTTAAGGAGACCACCTCAAAATAACTTTTGAGGCGAGAGTAATAGGCGATATATGGTAGGAATGCGGGCCATGCTGGCGGATCCTCCACCATCTTCACCAACTCTGAACAATCTACTAAAAACTCCACTTCCGAAATCTAGAGGGAACTAAGACAAGTCATAGCCCACAAAAGAACCTCAAATTCCGCATGAAGGGGTGATAAGTTACGACGTAAACATTGTGTTCCCGGATTTGATCCATTGTCATTAAACTGGTAGCAAAACCAACCTAGACCTATGAAAACCTCTGATTCCTTCCAAGAGGTGTCCACAATACATCTAAACCCTGAGAAACCTGGATGTACCGAAAGCGGTCTAGAGACAGTTCCTCTGTGAGCGTTGAGTGTCATATGGGCACTAACTTCTTTCGAGGAAACCGCTTGTTGGGCTGCTGTCCAAGCGCCTGCCTCTGCTTCTGCTTTCTGAACTAGGTCATGGGGATCTTGATTCTTATTTGTAAAAGACTTTTCATTGCGAGTTTTCCATATAAACCAGAGAATTTATGGATAACAATTATACCCATCAGTCTTGGGAATTCGCTAAAATATGTAATCTACGTTGGAATAAATGGAAGTCCCAGGGAAGTTATCTCCGGAAGGGATTGAGGAAAGTGCCCAAGCTTGTATCGCGGGTGGACACTCAAATAAGACATGATTGATACTTTCATCCTCGGCTCCACAACTATCACACCGAGCATCACATTGGATACCTCTTCGCTTCAAATTGGATTTGACGGCAACTTGACTTGATAAAAATTGCCATATAAAATGCCTTATCTTTTGTGGTATTTTCACTTTCCAAGCTTCAGTTAAAAGATCTTGTATATGAGGTCCAAAAGGAACTGAAGATTGTTGAGAGATGTTTCTTTCGACCCAGTACCCTGACTTGACCGAATAAGTGCATGTCTTGTTAAAATGCCATCCAAAACGATCATTCATGGGAAATCTTGGAATATGAAGACCAAGTATTAATCAAACATCGTCCTGCTTGAAAAACTGTCTAATCAAAGGTTCACGCAATAGTCTGGTATTATTATCAATCAGATCAGATACACGTAAATCAGGGTACAGATGAGGGCCATCGTGAAGAGCAAGTCAGGGGATATTATCTGGAATCCAAGGATCGGTCCAGACCCTAATAGTATCCCCATTACCCACTCTTTTGATCAAACTCTTCATCACCAAAGCACGTGCTGAAATCAAACTTTGCCAACCATACGAAGGTAAATAAACTCGTCGAAGTTCCAAGGGATTGGAACCCACATAGTATCTACCACGTAACACTTTCGCTAGAAGGGAGTCCGGGTGATCAAGCAAACGTCAAGGTTTTTTGACTAAAAGAGCGGAATTAAAATCCGCAATTGCTCAAAAACCTACACCCCTTTCTAATTTATCTTTGCATAAACGTTCTCATTTTACCTAGTGAATACCTCGTTATGTCCCTGAATTATGCCACCAAAAATTTGCAATAGCTGCTGAGATCTTGGATGTTAACACCTTAGGAAGCCGGTAACAGGACATCACATAGGAGGGAATAACTGTTAGTACTAATTTAATTAAAATCTCTTTTCCTCCTTTTGATAAAAATTTAGCCGACCATGTATTAATTCTAGCTTCAATTTTTTCTCGTACATAAGCGAAAACCTTTGTTTTTGTTCCTTCAATCCCTTCAGGAATTCCTAAGTATGACACCATACCTCCTAAAGTATGAATACCTAGTATTCCTTGGATTTCGTGTCTGCATACTTGGTCTAAGTTCTTTCCAAACTGGATTGATGACTTTGTAAAATTAATTTGTTGTCCTGAAACTTCCTCATATTCCTTGAGTATTCATAGGATAGCACTGGCTTCCTCTACACTTACTTTACAGAAAAAGGCTATCATCAGCAAATAACAGATGTGAGACAACTGGGCTAGCCCGTGCCACCAAAATCCCATTTAGCTGTTTCAGTGCCTCCACGTTCTTAAGTTTCACAATTAAAGCTTCTGTGCATAGAATAAAGAGGTATAGGGAAAGGGGATCTCCTTGACGGAGACCTCTATTAGGTATCACATATCCTTTTGGTATGCCATTTATAAGAATCAAATAATGGACCGAAGAAACACAATGCATGATACAATTTACCCATCTGTTATGAAAACCTAATTTTAGTAATGGTTGTCTTAGAAGTCTCCATTCCATGCGGTCATACGCCTTGCTCATATCTGTTTTAATTGCCATAAACTTACTTTTAACTTTTTGATTAGTATGCAATGCATGAAACATTTCATATGCTATCAATATATTATCTGAAATCAGTCGTCCTGAAACAAAAGCCGATTGAGTATGTGAGACTAGATTTGGTAAGATCTTTTTTAAGCGTAGACAAATGACATTGGAGATAATCTTATAAATAACATTGCACAGGCTTATAGGTCTAAATTCTGACATTCGTGTCGGTCTCGTAGTTTTAGGAATTAGACAGATATTCGTAAGATTAAGATCTTTTTCGAATACTCCTGTCTCTATGAAATCATTTACTAATATCCCCAGATCTTTGTGAATAATGTCCCATGATTGTTAAAAAAAAAAGAGCTGTCCATCCGTCCGGTCTTGGTGCTTTTCCTGGATCCGTCATAAAAAGCGCTTGTCTTATCTCCTCCATGGTTGCAGGGGACAATAATGTCTGGTTAACTTCATCAGAAATAATAGGTTCAATATCCTCCAATGAAATTTCAAAATTGGAAACTCCATTGGATGTGAAAAGAGTGTCAAAATAGTTCACTGAGATTTTTTCTATGTCCTTTTCTTGGTCCAACCAAGACCCTTGGCCATTGAAAGGACCCGTAATCCTAATTTAGCTCTCCTTTGTTTAGTCTGAGCATGAAATTTTTTTGTATTTTTATCCCGCTCTCGGAGCCATCTGTTCCTGCTCCTCTGTTTCCAGTATATTTACTCATCTTTATATGCTTGGCAGAGCTCCGTTGCTACAGACTGAATATCCGAAGTGGCACATGAATCCAATATTTTTTATATCATCTAAATTAGTTTTTAAATTCTCAATCTTATCTTTTCCGGGGAGAACTTGATTTTTTCTCGATTTAGAAATTTCTCGTCTGCAATTTGATATTTGATAAGAAATGTGATTCCTCCTTAGATTTGCATATATAGTCCAACCTGCTACTATTGCTTGTTTTAGTCTGGGGTTTCCAATCCATCATTTATCGAAATTTAATCCAGGTCGTCGATTATTATTATATTCCTTCATTTCAGATAATATCGGTCTATGATCAGATTCAATCATTTGTAAATGATTTGTCCTGGAGTTTAGAAAAATCGAATGCCAATCTTCATTTCCGTATGCTTTATCTAATTTACATCTTATAATTTCATTTCGCCTAACTCTTCTCCAGGACCATGTGTCTCCTGTGCACGGGAATTCTATGAAACCGCAATTAGTTAACATCGTGTTAAACGAGACAAAGGAACTCAAACTCTGCAAGCGACTTCCTTTTTTCTCGTGATGTCTAGAGATTTCATTAAAATCCCCTACCACAAACCAAGGTCCGAATCGAGAAACTCCATATCTTGTCAAATGTTCCCAAACACTTTCTCTTAAATGGAAAATAGGTTCACCGTAAATAAAAGATATATGAGACGTGACCCCTCGAAGTCTATAATGTTTTTGTTTTTAAAATTTAAACTAACATTATAATGATCATTGAACATGAGAATAAGCCCACCGCTTGACCCCAATGGTTCAACCGTAAATATTTGATCATATTTTAACTTACTTGCCAAATTCGCCATGTAGTCAAAATTTCTCTTGGTCTCCATTAAAAAAAAAAATCAATCTTTTTCAGCTTATAAATATCTTTTAAATAGTTTAAAGAAATGGGATTAACAATCCCTTGACAATTCCATGAAAGTACTGTAAACATTAAAAAACTGAAATAAAAGAGTTTAAGTGGACGATGCCGGTGGAGGGGAGGTGGCTCCATCATCCATGTTCTTGTTCCCTTTCACCTTCTTGCCTTTATCAACCTTCTTTTGACCATTTTCCATTGAGTTGACAATGTTTTGTTTCCTGGAGTTGACTCCTCTTATAGCCCCAATAGATTTAGTTCCTTTCTTAGAAGTGTCGAGAGAAGATCTACCTGAGACTTCGATGATGGCATATTTTGGAGGAGGGAGAGGAGGCTTGGAAATCTTGTTCAGCTTTTCAATTTTAGCTAACAACTCTTGTTTCTCCTCTACAGAAATCATCACATACTCCTGCTCCTTCATAACCTCATAAACTGACAACGAAGGATCTTTTCCTTGATCGTCTGTATCTTTCTCTTCATATAAGAGATCACAATGCATCAGGTCATATTCTGCACTCTGAGAGATCTCCTTTGTCGAGATTTCCTGTGAATGGAGAAGCACACCACCAGAATTTAAATTCATAGGAATTGCAGAATTTTCCTCACCATCATCGATTTTATCTTTCATCACTTTAGTGTTCTTTGAAGAAGACTGTGCTGCCTCCATCTCCTCCTTGTTAGTATTCAGACCCGAACCTTTCTATTTTTTGCCATCGTCATCTTTCTCTTGTCTCTTAATCTTCTTGGATACAACTGCAGATTGGATAACACCTTTATTACCTTTTTTCTGCTCTTGTCGGACTTCAGCTTTTGGTACATACTTCAAATCTCTCTTGGCAATGTTCATGTTCGAACCGTATTGGTCAAAATGGCGAGGTCTCGAACTCCTCTCCCACGCTGTGCTGTTTCTGAACGTACATGGTTTATTAGAGCACCCTTAAAACTTTGGTGTCGATCAAATCCTCTCTCAAACCTCTCTTAACAATCACCATCACTTTCCCTCTGTTCATGAATTGCTAAGCATTTACACCGAGAGATATCGTGGTTTATTTAGTTGCAGTAACTACATATCCCTTGAAGCTTGTCATATTTGATACGAACCATAGTTTCCTCTCCATCCTGGAAATCAACAGTAGTCTTTAAAATCAAAGCTTTCATCACATTCACCTCTACCAATATCTTGGATTCGGCAACGTCAATTTGAATCACCTTTTCCAGCTGTTTTCCAATTACTTGATAAATTAATTTTGTTGTGTATTCTGCAGGGACGTTAGAGATCGTAGCCCACAGTACTAGCGTTGAAGGATAATCCTCCGGAGCTCTGGGGATCCACTTGTCAAGTGTGATCATCCACCCATCAAAATGGGTGGAGCCGAGACTAAGAACCTCCTCCATGTCTTTTACGTCTTTGAACGTAAACTGAAACTTCCCAAACCCCAAATTAGTTCCAATGACTTTATCTTCCAGCCTCCATATTCTTGGAACTCTTTGTAAAAGAGCACCCACTTCCTGCTTCACTGGGTTCAGACATCGACCCAACAAGACCTTGGAACACTTTTCTAAGAAAGCACTGTTGTCAAAACGAGAGATTTTGATCTTGGGGATCATTGCAGTGGTAGAAGCCGATACTTGTTTCTTCTTAGCAATCAGCTGGACCATCATTATTCTGGAAAAAATAATAGTGATGAGAATTTTGGTGTAGCTCGGTGAATATGATTTAGACTTGAAGGCAGCAGCATATATAGACAAAACATAGAAATTGGAGAACGCTTACTCATCACTTTTCTTAAAATTCTTTAGATGATTTCTTTAATTTTAAACCATAAAAATTCTAAATCTTATGGTTTTAGGTTGAACTTAGGAGAATTTTGTCACAAATTACAAAAATTTCTCTAGATTTATCTAAAAATCATCTAAAATTTTATAAAATTTTAATAATTGACAATCATTTACAATACTTCAGTATACTCCCTTTGATGATAAAGATCATTATAACTTTGCATTGGGTTTCCTATTTAATTTGAATGCGTAAAAAGTGTAAATAATATCACAATAACATCCTGAAGCTCTTTTTTTATAAAACTAATTTCATTACGAATTTCTCTATGTTTTAATCAATTAATTACTCGATTCCATATATAATTAGAGAGGAAATTTTGGCAAAGAGAATATGCTTCTTCCTTATTGTGGTTGTGGACTCATATTTAAGATATATAAAACTATGGGGTAAATAGGTAAATAATCTATAAATAAAAGGAAACTAAATGTAAATATCTAAAATTCGTTTATGTATTCGTCAATCAGAGGAAACTCTGTCCTTTTATAAGATAAAACAGATCACTCAAGTCGCCGTGATTTTTCTTCATCTCTCTCCGGCTCTTCTGGATCTTACGCAATGTACAGAGTTTTGGCGAGCCGAGCACTCAGAGCTAAGTCTCTCTCTGACAAATCTCCGACCTCGCTTGCTTCTTTGACTCTCTCCAGGTTTGAAACTTTGCCTTTATTCTTGTTGATCTCGCAAACTAAAAAGTTTCTTTTTTCTTTTTGTCTTTATGGGTTTTGCATGTTTTCGTTTAAATTAATTGATTTTCCTATCTTTTAAAATGAATTTGTTCGATTAGACAAGAGTTTAGATTTATATAAAAAAAAACAAAAGTTTAGCAACTTGGTGTTTTTAAAATATGAGATGTGGATAATCGAGTATCCGCATCCGCTAGTGTCTATGAAATGAAAGAGTTTAGCTGATTAGAGGTTGAAATGGTACATATGTGTGCTTGGTTAATTCTCTTTATTTTGATGTCTGAATGTAATCCTTTCAAAAGAAGTTCTTTTTACTTAGACTTATTGTGTCATGGGATTTGCAGATTGAATCATTCCATACCTTTTGCTACCGTAGATGCAGAGGAGCTATCTGGTGCTCATCCTGCTGAAGTACAGAGCTTTGGTAGGTGTTGACTTCTCAGTGATGATCATACTTCTGGTTGTTTGGATTTTATTGTGCGTTAAAGTCATTGAGTATGAGTAAAAGCTTATTTCTGTTAGTGCTCTTGAGGAGTCTCTGAGCTCTACTTTCCTGTTATGTCTATAGTGCAGGGAAAGTGGATAGGATCGTCAAATCATAACACGCTTCTAGATCCTCTAAATGGAGAACCCTTCATTAAGGTTGCTGAAGTGGATGAATCAGGAATTCAGGTGTGAACCCATTATAATCGATAAATCGTATTGCAAACGTGGTATCCGTGTCAATTTCTAACTTTTGTCTTCTCTTTGTCTATGTTGTTGTAGCCATTTGTGGATAGCTTAGCCCAGTGCCCGAAACATGGTCTCCATAACCCTTTCAAATCTCCGGAGAGGTATGGTTTGCTGGGGGCTTAATGTATTTGCAACCATTTCTTTTTGTTGTTATTTCTCATTTTGTTCGATTTATAAAAATACTAAAACCTTTGGTCATGTTTTATACAGATACCTTTTATATGGAGATATCTCCACAAAAGCAGCTCATATGCTCGCCTTACCTAAGGTAACACATACTTTCTAAGTATAATTTAGATACTCAGGTTTCCTGATTAACTTGCACACTGAGCTACTGATTGTTTTTTTAATAATTCTGTTTATATACACTATTAGGTAGCTGATTTCTTTGCGAGGTTAATTCAAAGGGTTGCTCCAAAGAGTTACCAGCAAGCTGCTGGAGAAGTCTTTGTGACACGGAAGTTTCTGGAAAACTTTTGCGGTGATCAGGTATATGGATCTCTTCACCATTATTATGCTAGTCCTAGATTATAAGTTTCAAGAACCATATAATTCTTGAAGCATCGTCCATCGTTAACTTTTGTTTGTTCGTCTACAAAAGTGCCTATATATATAATTAATTTCCGTGGCTGAATTCTGAATTACATCCATAGAATGTTTGTCTAATGCTTCTGCACCACTTTTTTATCAGGTGCGGTTCTTGGCACGGTCTTTTGCAGTACCTGGAAATCATCTAGGGCAGCAAAGTCATGGTTACCGTTGGCCTTACGGTCCTGTAAGGCATTCTTCATAGATATTATAACTAAAGACAGTTTTGTTTGTGCTTTGTTCTTAATTCATAGATTTGTGATGCAGGTAACGATTATTACACCATTCAATTTTCCACTTGAGATTCCACTTCTTCAGTTGATGGGGGCATTATATATGGGTAACAAACCTCTTCTCAAAGTGGACAGCAAGGTATTAGTTATTTTTATCTCGGTACACTAAGAAAACCTTCCATATTCTTTATCTTTGGTTGTTCAACGTTTTTCTTGGTTACTTGGATAGGTGAGCATTGTAATGGAGCAAATGATGCGATTGCTCCATTATTGTGGTTTACCCGTTGAAGATGTTGACTTCATAAATTCTGATGGAAAGACAATGAACAAGATTTTGTTAGAGGTATATAAGTTCTGGAATCCATAAGTCTTGATTTCACAGGGTTTTTTAGTTGATCTAATTCAGTCTCTTGTCCATTGTGTAATTTTTGTTAGGCAAATCCACGGATGACCCTCTTCACGGGTAGCTCTAGAATAGCCGAAAAATTGGCACTTGACCTTAAGGGTCGGATCAGATTGGAAGATGCTGGATTTGATTGGAAAGTCTTAGGACCAGATGTTCAAGAGGTTTCTTATGATAATTTCTTGACAATGTTTTCACAAGCATCCTTCAATGTGATTGTAATCCTGAATCTGTTTCCAATGTCAGGTTGATTATGTTGCTTGGCAATGTGATCAAGATGCGTACGCTTGCAGTGGACAGAAGTGTTCTGCACAGTCTATGCTTTTTATTCACGAGGTTGGTTGAATCTTGAATTTTTAATGGTAGAAACTCCCTTTGAATCGTTTTGGTTACTCTCTCTTTCTTCTGTCTTTGTTATCTTCAATGTGTTTTCCTTATTTTGAAACAACTCTGCGCAGAACTGGTCAAAAACCCCTCTTGTTTCTAAATTAAAAGAACTAGCGGAAAGGCGCAAACTGGAAGACTTAACCATTGGCCCTGTCCTCACAGTAAGTTTCAGGATTTCCCCACCTGTTAGTCATCTGATGAGATTGTATCATTAAAGCTGTATCTTTCATCTATTGTTTCAAGTTCACAACTGAGGCAATGTTGGAGCACAAGGAGAATCTGCTTCAGATTCCAGGTTCAAAGCTACTCTTCGGTGGGAATCAATTAAAGAACCATTCAATTCCTTCTATCTATGGAGCTTTGGAGCCCACTGCAGTTTATGTTCCCATTGAAGAGATCTTGAAGGATAGTAAAACCTACGAACTTGTCACCAAAGAAATCTTTGGACCCTTCCAGGTTAAACCGCAATACGACTTCATTTTCTTGCTTTGAATGATCTGTGTTTACCTTTCTGAAATGCGTAGTGGTGTTTCTGTATCTGATATTCAGATTGTAACGGAATACAAAAAGGATCAACTTCCTCTAGTGCTGGAAGCTTTGGAGAGGATGCATGCTCATCTAACTGCAGCTGTTGTTTCAAATGATCCTATCTTTATTCAGGCAAGCTTTTCATTATTATCATCAATCAATTAATCTCTTCTCCTATTTCCCCTCAATATTGATGTAACAAATCTGTGCAGGAAGTAATAGGGAACTCGGTTAATGGGACTACATATGCTGGACTCAGAGGAAGAACAACTGGAGCTCCTCAGAATCACTGGTGAGATAGATAAAAACAATATCAAATCACCATCTTTCCTTATATTTTTTGGAGGAAATGTTAAATAATAAATAAACACAGGTTTGGGCCGGCGGGAGACCCGAGAGGAGCTGGGATAGGGACACCGGAGGCTATAAAGCTGGTTTGGTCATGCCACAGAGAGGTCATCTATGACTATGGTCCTGTTCCACAAGGATGGGAACTTCCTCCATCTACTTAAAGCTCTTTTGCTGTTGCAACGAATAAAACGAGTTTTGTATTACCTACTAGTAGTTACACTGAGGAAATAAAAACGTGAAAGATGAAGTTTTCAATAGCATTGACTTAGTCATTGGGTAGAGAGAGTGGGAGAGTGTGTGAGAGAGATGTAAAACTCAAGAGGAACTCTTGGATTCCTCCAGAATCTTTATTATTAATAATTGCCTTTTCCGCAAGTCTATTAGATCCGTTTTACAGTAAGAGTAACAATTGTGCAAATGGTTTATAGAGAAATAGTGGACAGTGAAACAAAGTTGTAACTTGTCAATGTTCTTCATTAATAATGCTGTCAAGAGCTTAATCCTATCGATCGTAAATTATCTATTGCACAATTCTTTTCGTCTCTTGAATAGTAATAATTCTAGTCTTATCACATACATGGCTTAGCCATATAGACCATCCGCATACCAATCCTGATCCGAAAAGGAGAATCTTTAATAAATTAAAAGACGAATACAAGCATGGCCATTGTGTCCGACAAACAGAACCCGAAGTGATTTGCAATGCAGTTTCACTGTTATACTTTATGTCCAAAAGCTTTGATAATATGAACTAGTAATTTGTCTCCGCTTATACTTCTGACTCGTTGTATCAGTTCGCTCCGTGTAATTCTCCTGTTCTGTTAGAATCAAAGGAAAGCAACAATTAGAATGTGAAATTACCTGAAAAAAAAAGAAGAAAAACAAACAGCAAAAACACTTACTTGTTGATCTTTATAGTGTTTCTGAATGATGAGTATTTGGGAAGGAGGTAGAAACTTCGACAATGCTTTGATCAATACAGGAAATGCCATCCATGGCGATCTCAATCTCTTTGGACTTCCTGCAAAACAGTAACAATTCTGTCAAAAACCAGAAATAAGAACAGAGAATGAAACCAAAAAAAGTTAGAATTGAAGGGATTTCTTCTTTTGGTTTTACTTACGAGTAAAGTTAGATGAAGCTTTGATGCAAACAAGAAACTCAGGCAACACATGTGTGTTCATATGTGTGCTCCACATAACATACTTGCTCGGAGAAGCTAAATCATCTACACCTGAATCAAATTCTGGTGAACTCGGATATGATCTAGTTGAGCCTTGAGGAACAATCTCTGATTTTCCTAGTAGAACTCTACAAAGCAGCAAGAATCTCATTCCATCTTCTGCTTCTGAAGCTGAATCCTTCAAACTAAAGAAACAAAACCAAAATGAATATGAGACCAATGCAACTAAAAACTTTTTGTAGGAAACAAAATCAAACTTTTCCTTACCACCAATTGAGAGGAAAATTATCCGGAGAGAGATACAATCCACGGCCATAAGAAACGTCGTTTCTTGGTGGCTCGCTGAATCCGTAATCTAGAATTGTTTTAAGCTCTCGTTTCTCGACGGAGCACCAACCATATTTCACCTTAGCTTCACCATGTTTCTTCTCCACCGCCTGTTGGAAAATCTGAAAGGTCTTGAGCTTAGCACGAGATCCAAGAGTTCGGAATCCATTTCTGAGAACCGAGACAATCTCAAATCCATCACCGAGACCAGATTTACAATTACGATAGATAAGATCATGAGCTTTATCTCCTTCAAGCAATTCCATAAGCCCGAGTTCGTCAGCAAAACACGGTCGAGTTCGATCAGAATGCGAATCACAACTTCCAGATTCCGATATCGTTGATCCTTCTGGCTCTGAAGAATCGTAATTAACTTCAACGTCGGCTCTTGAGTAATCCATTTCAATCAAAAAATCTTATAAAAAATGAATCGTCTAAGCTTTGAATGGTTTTATGATTTCATAAGATAGCAAAAGCAGAAGAACTTGAGCTCCAAGTGCTTTTATATAACAACAATGGCAACTAAAAGAACCGCCTTTTGTTTCTGTTACAGTCTGTTTTGCATTTTTTAATATTTATTTAATAATAATAATAAAGTTTTATATCTAAAAATTCAGTCTGGCTTGTCTTTTTCCCGCGTAGAATACGTACACAAACATTTAACACGTATATATATTTATTTTTATTACATATAAAAAGATTTCTTGTGTAATAAAATTGTAAGTTGCGGCCGCTAGCTGTTTTTTTTAAATCTAATCGTCGATGGGTCATTTCCGTGTTGGAGTTCGTTAAGCGGGTTAGGGTGAAGCTAAAAAGACGATATTACCCTTTAAATCAAGCTGGCAACATGAAATGACGAAAATACACCTCAGAAGATATCTCTTTGCTTTTGGACATCGAGAATTGTGTATCGAGTCTTCTTTGTGAGGCCACGACCGACACACGTTTTATACGTAACCATTTTAGTTTCTTAAATGAATTTAGGTCAATGTTTTTGATTTCTTAGATCATTATTTAGAATCGAATAAATATATGACTAAATTAACCGACAAACAACATAAATGTGGATAGATATACACCGATTTGTTTTTTTGGAGACTTTCATCATTATAGATTATAATTCAATGTCTTAACAATAAAGTTATTATCAACGTATAATCTTTTACAATATGAAGTCAATATAAGCTCTTAATTTTCAATAAAATTGACCTTGTCATAAAACCAACATGTAAAAATATCAAGCCTTAAATTAATCGCAACAGAACATTATTCTATTTTATTTTTTCCTTCCAAGCGAAGTATATTCACATTTAATTTTTTATCTTTTTGTAATTTTATTGTTAATCTTTCAAGTCTTAGTTATATAACTTAAATTTTTTTTTTATGTTCAATCCTGCAAGACAGGTACATTGTGAAAAAAAAACCCATTTAGGAAAAAGGAACAGATTCGGTTTGTTTCACTGTAAAACCAAAAAACCCGTTCGGGTAAATTGAATATGGAGCAAACAACCTCTTCTCCAAGTTATCTTATCTTCTAAGACAAGGCAATGGACCATCGTTGTCCTCTACTTTTCAAATTTTAAGTTTCGGTCTCTGCCTCTGCTTGTTCTTTTTCTTCTTCTTCCTTTCCTTCTTCTTCTTTTCCTTCTTCATCATCAGCCGGCACAAGCCCTAGAGACTGGTTTAAACACTCTTCAGCTTCTTCAAGTACAGATTCGCTTGCATCCGTTGCATACAATACCTTCTTAACTGCTACCACTATCTGCATATATTGTAGTTTCAGTAATACATATCGATGACTAGATTCTCAATGATTTGAGTTCAAACGAAGAGACACAAAGACAACAACAAAGAACGGCATTGCTATGACATTTACCGGAAGATCTTCTAGTTCAGGAGTCTGGCATAGTATCTCTATATCCCGAAGCTTGGAAAAGTAAAAATCTCTTTCTTTTTCCAAGAGATCCACCGAGACTTTGTAATCTTCAAGCTAGTTGTGTGAAAGAAAGTTTCATTGCAGGTTTATTCTCATTAGCAGGAAGAAAATAATGAAACTGAATGGTTAATAGAGTTGCTAATTACCTCCTTTGACAGAGCTTGCACTTCCGCTGACGAGTTGCTCCCACCTCCAGTTGCATGTGATTTGGCTTGCTTTGGACCTAGGAATTAGAAAGTTTTCGACAACATCGAGATTGTTATAGATCGATACGCAAGTAATATGATAAGAGAAAATGTAATTTAATTGGCAGACCAGGTGGTTTGTTGGTAGTAGTGACTGGAGGATGATGCATATTATTTGTCTGCAGTGACTTTGAAACCTTACTAGTTCCCTTTACGCTTTTCTCTCTGCCACCTCTTGATCTTCTTTCTACTGGGTTATAATTCCTACAATGATGAAACCATTAGAGGGATATCAAGAACACTTTTAGTTTTAACTATTTAAAACAAAAAGTCATGACTCATGAGAGATGGAATGAAAAGTCAATACTCATTCATAATGCCACCATTAATGGAATCGCAAAAACGTTTCAGCCATTGTAGAAACTCCAAGTTGTCTAGTGGTCGGCCTTTGACAAGCCTGTTGACTTCCAATGGCTGAGGTATTTTCCATTGAGAAAACAACACTGTGAGTACTATAAGATATATTGAATGCCACACTATCTATATACCAAACAAATGTATCCAAAAACGATATCTATACTAAACGAATTACCTTTGTGATTCTCAATTTGGTGAAGACTTCTTGCAGAACCTTGTAGTTCTGTATCATCTCGTACTCATTCTTTGCTTCAAAATTAACCTATAAGTGGGATATTTAGATTGCTCTGAGAAGAGAAAACGATTGCAAAAGAAACCATGAAAAATATAATCACCTTGTGCATTGGCACAACACCTGGAAAGGTCATGTCCAACATTTGACATTGTACAGCACCCGATGCAGCCTATCAAAACCCAACCATATATCAATGCTTATTTGCAAGTGTTTCAGTTGAAATCGAACAACTAAAAAGAATAGCACTGTTAACTTTCAGGTCTAAAACAGTAAACACATTTCATGACCATTTTAATGAATCTTGAAGTCATTTCAACATCAAAACTGAAAAATCTATAGAAGGCAACATACATTGCAAGTGATACTCTTTCTAAAGCCAAAAACATGAATCGGAGAAAAGAAAACCGATATTAGTTCGATTGGATTCACTGTTCCTCGTCCAATTACACTCGCATCAATCCTTCAGATAAACACATAAAAAGCGTATCTAATGCACACACAGCAAGAACCATGAGGGAGTCTATGTAATGGCATACTTATTACACACCTTAATCATCAACAGAACAAAAGGTAAATCATGTTCACACTAACGTAGGCTCATATTTACAACACACTCTAGTTGATTAGATCAGAAATGTATTATCAAGAGTTTGAGTGAGAGCAACACACAGATCAAATCATGAGAAGAAATCAAACCCAAATCAAGTTCAAAACCCTATTCCCCCAATTTATCCTTACAAATTGCACCAGATCAATACTACATTTCTCGAAATTAATCGTCTTAAGCCACCGACATTATCAAAACACAAAACCCTTTAAAGATAAACGCTCGTCCTTTTAAAATCAATTCCTTGACAATGCAGCCAATGAAAAAATCTCCCATGGAAACACACATGCAGAGATACAAAAAATCAAATCAGCAAATACGATAATAGTAATGACCTCTTCAATACGAGAGAGATTGAGATGAAGACGGTCATTAATCCAACTGAGAATCTCATTTCTTCCAACAAAGTAAGCACTATCCATCATCCCAATGTTGGTCGCCATTTCGAAACAATGTCTTCAAAACACAAAAGAAAACTCTTTAATTGTTCTTTGGAATGGAAAACCCAGATGCAATGAGATAATGGGCATTGATCGATTAAAAAGGTAAGAGAATCAATTTCGGTTAGGTGAAACAAAAAAAGAAGTTTTTTAATTTCAAAAAAAGAAAAAATTGATTCGATCCGTTTGGGGCTTTTGCTTGTTAGGAAGAGAAGAAACTGAAGCAGAGAAAAAGACGGAGAACGAAGCAAAGAGAGAGAGAGAAAAAGAGGAAAAGTGCAAAAGTTATAAAACAATTTTATTAATTTTATAATTTCTACTTACGATGTCTCGCGTGAACCAGCATTTATTATTATTATTTTCAATTTAATAAAATTTATTTTAAGATTAAATTATTACACATATGACCGCCACATATACCAATATTAAATTGTTGAAGAAAAAACCATACTACATTAAGTAAACGGTTTAGCTTTAATAAAAAAATACAGATTTAAAACAAAAGAAAGAAAGAAAGAGTATAATTTTTTGTTTTATAGTTATAGAAAAATAGCATTAAAAGTTATTGGTTTCATACAGCTAATGTGAGTTCACAATAATAACGATACTGATTTGAACTGTAATATGTAACGCTCCGATTCACGTGGAGGTTACCTTTATTGAGTAGTAACATGGTAATGTACATTTCTATGGAAACATATCATCTCTATTTTACTTTTTCTTTCCCAATTGAGATAATTTTTTCGTGTGAAATTATTATCCTTTTTGTTATTATTTGCTATTTTTAGATTTTTCGTATATATTCTTTTAGCTTCCACTTACTTAATTTCATTTTAAGATTTTATCTGGCGAAAGGGTTTTCTTTCTTTCTTTTGGTATTTGGTAACTTTGGTCATATTAAAAAATTATAAGAGGTAAAACAAAACATATCTGTAATGTGACGTATTTTAATCAAGTGGGATATATATTTGGTATGATGTGGACGTTCAACAATATGCGAATAAAGTTATAAAAAAAATCTATTGTATTAATCAGTAGTTTTCGTACACCTTCTTTTGATATACGTATATATCACTTTCCTTTCTATCGTTTTGATTTTGTAATAAAAAAGGTTAGTTATGAAATACTTTATACTAAAATATAATTGTTCTGTGCAGTAGATTTAATAATTTCAGTGTATTTATATATACTTTTACAAATCAAAAACATCGAATATATATAATAATTAGTTGAACTAACTCAATTATGTGATTAATTATGAACACATAGTTTTCTTCTTTAATTTTAGAAACTAGACAACTAAACACATTTTTAACCTATTCCCATTGAAGACATACTTTATAGATCCGAGCATTAAAGCTACATATGTCTAGTGTACAAACAATAAATTATAAGGTAGAAAATCAATTTCTTTCGTCAAAAGCAGGGTAGATATTCATTTAAAAATGACAAAACAACAAAAGGAGATTGATCATTTACAATGGTAATAACAGTTGAAACCATTATAAGAGGGTATTGAATAAATGGAAAATATGACATGACTTGTTTGAACAGGTTGAAAACAATAAAAAATTAATAAAAGTGGCTACATTTTTTTGAAGAAAAACGGATGGGGAGGTGAGAGAAAGTAGATTGCATATGCGTTACATTTTGATTTGTGATTCAAATTCTATAGATTTTTTTTTTCCGTCTAAACGTAATTTTTATAATTGAGAATTACATTATATTACTCGCAATAAAATTACAATAAGTCTTAGAATTTATAAAGATACAATGAAAAAGTTGCGCTTCTTTATCTTGATATACGTTTTGGCCATTAATTTTGGGTGACATTCTAACTTAGGAAACATTTTTATTCTGTTGTACATTTGAAAGCCAAAGGTTGTGATCCATTTGTTACATCACGAGACCTTCAATATGATTAGAACTCTCATAAAAAACGAGATATACTTTTTCTTGGATGTAGACCCCCTTGCTTGTTGGAATGACTAATCGTTTTCTGAGTTTCACTTTGTTCCGCTCTCCATCATTTGTGTATTGATGCCATAGTGATTTCCATGGTGGTCGTAGTTTCATCACCAAAATAATCACACTCCATATCAAAGTAATGATATGGAGACACACACATGAAATAAATAGTCAAACATAAGGGGCAGTTTGACTAAATAGTACTCCTGAGAAAACCGGTAGTAACCACCATAATGATGTACAACAGAAAAGTAACCACCGACGATTACAATCAAAACTCACCTGCATCTGCTTTAATAATGTATCAAAATGAATTCTGTATCAATAATATTTTCTTGTCGGTAATCTTTGACTTTTTTTGACAAAAGAATTCATACCTTACGAATACATGTCTGTTTTTTGTCATTGTCTTTAATAATGTATGTCTCTATTTTCTACATTAATAATGCATGCTTGTCGTTTCCTACTTGAATAATTCGTGTTTGTTTTTAGTACAAATAAAAATAATAATAATGTTTGTTTGTTTTGTCAATTCTGCTTCAATAATGTGTCATAATGAATTCTGTATCAATAATATTTTCTTGTCGATAGTCTTTGACTTTTTTTGACAAAAGAATCTATAACTTACGGTTTTAGTGAAAAGTATACTTTTTATCTATTAATGTGTGTTTGCTTGGAGTCCAATGATTTCAACCACTCATTTTCTTATAAATGAGAGCACATTCTTCCATCGATGTACCAATACTAGAAATCTCATCATAACTAAAAAATCAATGGATCCATCAGAATTTCTTTTTGACATTGAAGCTTACAAGAAACAGTGTGAAATTGAAGAGAAGTATATTGTCAACCGGTTTAGGAAGCGTCGTATGAAAATAAAGGAGAACTACACACCTCGTAGCAAGAGAAAATACTTCAAGAGAGATCACATAGCTGCAAATCAAAGATTGATTGATGACTACTTTGTCAATCAACCTACATATGACGACACAATGTTTCGTCGGCGATTCCGGACTCGAAAGCATGTTTTTCTTCGGATCGTTGAAGATTTATCAAGCATTGACAACTACTTCACTCAACAATTTAACACAGCCAAAAAAGAAAGTATATCTCCATTAGCAAAATGTACCACAGCCATGTGAATGTTAGCATATGGTGTGGCGGTTGATGAATACATCAAAATAGGAGGTACTACAGCATTGGAGTGTTTGCGTAGGTTTTGTAGAGGAATCATACAATTGTATGAGCAAGTGTATATGACAGCTCCAACAAAGCTCAAGATGACCTACAAAGCATTCTACACGTTAGTGAAATGCGAGGGTTTCCGGGGATGATTGGAAGTATTGATTGCATGCACTGGGAATGGAAAAATTGTCCTACTGCGTGGGAATGTCAATTTACTCGGGGAGATAAGGGAACTACCACTGTTATTCTTGAAGCAATTACATCTTATGATATAGGATATGGCATGCTTTTTTTGGATGTCTTGGCACATTGAACGACATAAACCTTCTAGACCGTTTTCCAGTGTTCGATGATGTTGAACAAGGAATACTATGAATTTTTTTCGTGAACCAACGTCCATACAATATGGCATACTACCTCACTGACGGTATTTATCCTTCTCCAGTATTTGTCAGATCAATTAGACTTCCTCAGAGTGAACCAGACAAGTTATTTGCAGAATATCAAGAGGCATATCGGAAGGACATCGAACATGCATTTGGAGTGTTGTGGCTCGATTCAAAATCATTCGTGAACTTGCTCGAATGTAGGATAATAACCGATTTGGCTACCATCATGAGAATGAACGAGATACATATTTTCAAAATTGGACCGATTATGATCAATCTGAGGTAAATGAGTCTAATTTCCTGCTACCATTCTCAACCGAGCAAATTATGTGCGTTTTAGATCTGAGTTGCGTGATTCAAATGTATATCACAAATTGCAAGTGGATCTAGTCAAACATATTTGGACAAAATTCGGACAGTCTCATGATAAAAGAGATTTTTTAATATATTTAAGAGTTTTCTTGTTTTTATGGGTTGAATTTGTTGTAACAAATAAATTGTGTGTTTTCTAATTGTGTGTTGTGATTTTTTAAAAATGTAGTGTGTTAATGTTTATGTATTGTAATTAAAAGTTTTTTTGTAATATTTTGTGTTTTAATAAAAATATTTTCGATTTGTTGTATTATTATTTCGGTTATTTTAGTTTTAATTATTTATTATTATTAATAATTATCTAATTGAAAATAAAAATAAAAAATAAAAGTAGTAGGGTAGAATGTTGAACTATTGTAAAGGTATAAAAATTGAAATGGTGTTAGAATAATTATATGGAAGAGAAGATGATTTTGAGTAGAAAAAGAAGAAAAGGAACTTCTTAAAAACATTTTCGTGACAGGTTGTCCTATGGTTTTGTATATATAATTGTGTATACACGATTAGTTACAGTTCTTTCTTTTTTTGTCAAAACTACTATTATACCAACTTATAATTGAATACACACACAAGTGTTTCTCCCTCTTCAACAAGTGGTGATAAAAAGAGAGCAACACTATAATCAATACTAACTTAAGAAAAAATGAAGAGTGGGCTTGCTTCTTTGGTGAATCAAATAGGAATATTGATTTGCGTGTAGACCCACCCTTAAACTTGAAGGAAGGTTTGTAATTAAGCTTATTCATTCTTTATGTGAATTGTGGATCTCCTTTATCTAACATTTAATAGTTTCGGGCAGCCTAAAGTGTTTAGGCAAAACATCGCCCATGTGAAGGCCATTCCTTCTGCATCAACGACGGAATCTAGCACAAATCTCTGTACCAAACCATTTCACTAAACCGGCTCTGTCTCTTAACCGATACCACTCTGCTCATAATCAGCCAACCACAAAGCATCTATTTTGCATCAGTTACGATTCCAACTAAAATTGTTTGCTAACATAGAAACTAAACGAATGTGTGCATGCTACAGCCTACAGGAAGATAATTTATCAATGCACTAACTTTTATTAATTTCTTAACTGTGACAACGAGTTCATAAAACTCAGAAACAAACAGAAAAAACAGTATATGATACGCTAAGATAAGTAAAGATTTTTGATGAAAAAAAAAAAGGTAACGATATTCAGCCTTAACCAGCACGTAAGAGGTGTACTAGTAGCTATAGGTGTCGTCAAAAGCCGAGTGACCAACATATTTGGATGATGTATCCACCTGGAGGTAGAAGCGATCTTAGAGATTGAAAATATGAGTAGCAAATAGAGTACTAGAGAGAGTTATTATTAAAAGTCATACCGAGCTCACAAGCTTCTCATGAGGCACACCAGAATCATTTACTGGAGTAAATTTGCCAGCGGCTGATGCTAAGTCATCGTCTTTCTTTGCTGGCACGTACCATACGTTAACAGTATGTGGGCTCAAAAGGAATGAACGCACATAATGCTCGTAGAGATATGCAGCGCCGCTCAATCCCGGTAAGACCAACCAACTAGTTAGAGCGAACTTGGCGTATGGCCATAACGGAATCCTGACCATAATATAAATCTCAGAACTTTACTTCTGTAAAATTGCATCTACGAACCACCATAAGGTTCATAACATAAGCTCAATTTAACATATATAAATGACCGCCTCTAAAAATTACGTAACTGGTGATACTCAAGTCCACCTAGCTTGTTGGGACTTGGTCAGGTCGCTTAAAAACACAAAGCAACATGCTTGGACGTCAAGAAAGCTATATGTAGACTACAGTTAAATTTACCATTCGAGGAGACCATGGAAAGTGAGCTCAAAGAGTTTGATAAGTGAATAGATAGCCCAATACGTCAACCATTGCTTGTCATCTCCATGAGTCCTCGACTCTATTGCCCTCACTGAAGCGTATCTATATAAACCAAATTCTTAATTATACAAGGTCTTAAGAACTGTTATATCATCGGGTTTAAGAATTTAGGAAGAAAGACTTGTGTGACACTTACAGAGGATATACCAAGCTGATCACAGGTCTGGACACCAAAAGAAAAAGAGGATCAAATTAATGGAAAAGAAATATCAAAACGAGAAACCAAATTTATTGGCTTAAATGTACCCAGCGATGACATCGAAGTTCTTAAAGATGAGCTTCACTAAACTTCCGATACCGGAACTCATTTTTGCCGTCGAATTGTTTTTATGTTACTCGGACTCTCACTACCGCCTTTGAGTTTTCTTAGCTTTTCCTGTTTGTGTATTTTTTGGTTAACACGAGTGGGGTCAGTCATATGAAGGAAGATTGGCTTGGGAACACGTGTACCTGACTCTGAGAGGAGTCATGACGAAATTCAGCCACGTGGCTTGATCTTCAAGCTGAATCAGTAACGCTGGTCTTATCTTTCTGACCGTTCGATTTCATCTTCACACAATTCTCCTTACTCAGTCTTGTATAAATACCAAAAAAGTGTTCTTCTTCCTTTTGTCAGGGCCTAAGCCCGCAAAATAAATAAATTATGTCGATTAAAGAAAACTGAATAATTCTAAATGAGTCGAATTATTATTTTTACAATTGGATCCTCTGTAGCTTGAATCTTACTCTTTGAAATCTACTTTTAATATATTTGATTTGTGGGAAGGATGGAACGTTTAATATCAACTTATTAATTAGATGATCCTAACTATTGATAAGAATTACCCAGACGAGTTAGCTTAACTGGTAATATCTAGAATTATTTTTAATTAAGGTACAGTCAAAGGTTAGCTCCTCCTAGTATTTCAAAAAAAAATATATATATACTCAATTTATGACTTAAAACAAAATATACAAATATAAATAAATCTAAACTATATTAGTTAATCTTAAAAAGTATCAAATTTTTCAAAATTCAATCTATTTGGACTTCTATTAATTAAATTAACAAATATTGTTAGTTAAAGATTACCACATTTGGGAAATTTCCTAAAAATATTCAATTTATAGCTTAAAACAAAACAAAATCTAAACCATTCCATATGTCATCTTCTACAGGTTCTAACTCAAAACTCCCTACATCTTCTAAACCATTTGTATCCCTTCGTTCATCATCTTGGATATCTTCTAAGTTTGCCTCATGCTCATAATTTCTTAACTTATCGTCACTCTCAAAATTCTTCACCACTTCCAAAATTTTGACAATGAAATTTGTCCATGTTCTCTTCCCTATCTAGACCCAGAAAAATAAAAGTTGGTAAAATGTAAGTAAATAAAATGTAAGAATATAAATTGTAATACTGTTGGGATTATAGAAAAGACGTATTTTTTGGAATATGTTAGTTGCTGATTGAGCCATGACTAAAACTTTAAGCAAAATATAAACTAAAATACTAGTATTATTTGGTTTGTGAACAAATTAGAATTGGAAAGGAACTCTTAGAAGAAAAACGAATGGAAGACGAATACGATTTGTTGTTTCTAGCTAGTTACGATGTCAGGCTTATCACATCCATGGACAAAATAATCAAATTAGAATTATCGACACATGAAAATACGAAATCTCGTACCTTATTCTCGATAGTTGAAAAACTCTTCGAATATCCAATTTATTTCTTTGCTATATTGCTTTTTTACGTATTCAATGTTTCAAAACATTTCTCTCATGGTTTGCATTACAAGAAATATGGTCGTATACTGACCAAATTCTGACCGGTCAAAACCGGTCAAAATTTGCTGACCGTAATCGTGAATGTAAGTGACGGCAAAAAAAAAATTTCGGTCAGTAACGGTTAAAAAATTATGACCGGTTTTGACCGGTACATGCTTTCGACTGTTACTGACCATTTTTGACAGTAACCGGTAAAACAATTTCCCGCATTTTCCAAATGTCGTTTTCATTGTAACCGAAAAGTTGATGAGCTGTCAGCTGCGGTCAAAAAATTCAATTATATAACCAACCACGCTTCTTTCCATTTGTCTCACACTTACAAAACGAAAATTTTACTTCAAGATGTCAAATATATATTTCCGCTCGTGGATGGATCAAGAAAGAATTGATCCAGCGACAAACTTACTTACCCCGTAATATTCTGAAGGGATGCAACAATTTATGCAGTTTGCCGACAGTCAAAGTCTAACGCAAGAAACAGGTCCGATGTATTGCCCTTGTCTTAAATGTCGAAATAGGAGATTTATTGCAGTTAAACAAGTATGGCTTCATTTATATAGTAAATGATTTATGCTTGAGTATAAAGTATGGTATTTTCATGGAGAGGATGCATCTATGGTTAACTATGCTACTACTAGTGAACATATATAAGCTGGTTTGAGTGTGGAATCTAATGTTCATGATGGAGTTGAGTTTACGGTTAATGTTGGTAGTACTAGTGAACATATAGAAAGTGGTTTCGGGGTGGAATCAAGTGTAGAGGTAGAAAACAATGTTGGTACATTTCAGATGGTTAACGACGCATTTAAAGATAATATTCCAGCCTTCGTAGAGGAAGCAAACAGAGATGAGGAACCTAATCTCGATGCACCGAGATTTTATGATATATTAGATGTAGGGAAGAAGTCATTATATAGTGGTTGTGAGGATGAACTAACCCCGCTAGGGACCGCAATAGAGTTGATGAATATCAAGACAGATTACAATTTAGCAGAGAGCTGTGTTGACCGGTTTGCTACTTTGCTGAAGAAGAGTCTTCCTAAAGATAATATTACCCCGCTTCTTACACGGAAGTCTAGAATTTGGTTGCAGGACTTGGTTTACCATACGAGATGATAGATGTATGCATCAATAATTGTATGATCTACTGGGGAGTGGATTCAGATGCCATGGGATGTCGTTTTTGTCGTAAACCTCGATTCCAGGAATGTGCATGCCTTACAAGCGGATGTGGTACTTACCTCTAGCTAATAGGTTGAAAAGGTTATACCAGTCAAAGAGTACAACGAGTGAAATGCGATGGCATGCTGAGCACAATTCACATGGGGAGATTACACACCATTCAGATGCCAAGGCATGGAAACATTTCAGTCAGTTTATCAAGAATTTGCAGCTGAAAGCAGGAATGTTTATCTTGGTTTATGTATAGATGGGTTTAGTCCCTTCAAAAAACACGGGAGGCAATATTCTGTTTGGCCAGTGATTATTATACCGTACAATTTACCACCATCACTATGTATGAAGTCCGAGTTCTTATTTTTGACAGTCCTTGTACCAAGACCAGATCATCCACGAAGATCACTAGATATATTTTTATAGCCATTGATTACGAGTTGAATCAGTTATGGGAGAGTGGCATTGAAGCATATAACATATCTTCTGAGATAAATTTTAAGATGAAGGCTGTTATGATGTGGATTATTAGTGATTTTTCTGTTTATGGAATGTTGTCAGGTTGGACGACACATGGTAGGTTGTCATGTCCAAATGTGAGGATAATACAAAAGCTTTTCAACTTACGCACAGACGGAAGACTTCCTGGTTTGACTGTCATAGGCGATTTCTTCTAGCTGATCATCAATACCAGAAAAGCACAATACTGTTTACAAAAAACAAGAAAGTAATGTATGGTCCTCCTCCTGAGCCAGATGGTGCTTCTATATTAACAAAAACTAAGAGATTTTGGTGTCGAAAGAACAGCAGATTGTAGAGGAAATGGTCATTGCCCCATTGACGGTGTTGGGGAACATCACAATTGGCACAAAAAAGTATATTTTGGGATCTACCATATTGGAAAAACCATAAACTACTTCATTGTCTAGACGTTATGCACATTGAGAAAAATGTTCTCGACAATTCCATCAACACAATTCTGAATGTGCAGGGGAAAACAAAAGACAATTTGAAATCTAAATTGGACTTGCCAGAAATTTGTGACAGGAAATCACTACATATACAAGGGGACAACAAAGTTGGGCCTGCTCCCATATTCCGTTTAGATGCTACCAAGAAGGTATTACAAAATGTCATTTTACTTTATTTTTAGAGCATTGTGTGGATTGTTTTAATATACTTAACATGCTCTATTATAGGAAGCATTTTTTGATTGGATTAAAAATAATATCAAATTCCCGGACGGAACGCCTCAAATCTTCGCAATTGTGTTGATAGCTCGGAAGAAAAATTTATTGGAATGAAAAGTCATGATTGCTATGTGGTTATGCAACGACTATTTTCCTTTGCATTCACTTATCTTTTACCACGCAATGTGCATGAAGTGATTGCAGGTAAACTTGAAATAACATAATACCACATTCAATATCTATCTTATATTTATTAAACTATCCATGTTGTTTAAAAATACGCAGGGATAAGGGCATTTTTTCGTGATTTGTGTGCGCGGACTCACACAGAAGATGGAATTAGGAACATGAATGAAAAAATTCCAGTAATCTTATGTAATTTTGAAAAGATATTTCCGCCTTCCTTTTTTGATGTTATGGAGCATCTTCCCATCCATCTCCCACGAGAAGCAGGTAACTTATAAATTTTATTTAACCTGAGGGTTATAAATTTTGAGATATTATCGGCTCTATTTTTAATGTAGAGCTAGGTGGGCCAGTTCAATATTGTTGGATGTATCCGTTTGAAAGATATATGTTTCATCTAAAGAAAAAGGTTAAAAACCTAAGCAGAGTTGAGGGTTCAATTGTTGCACAAAGCATAAATGAAGAAACGACCAACTTCTATGCACTTCACTTTCATCCGCAAGTTCATACAAATCTTCGCCACCCACCGCGCCATGATGATGGTGGGGTACGCCCAATTTATCCAGAGTTTTCTCCCAATACATTTGTACAGATCCGTAGATTAAGTGGGAAATCAAAACAAAGGAAACTGAGTTCAACGGAGATCAAACATATGCATACGTATATTGCGAATAACTGCGACGAAATTGGAGAACTAGAGCGGTTAGTACCTATTAATTCAATTAAATATATCTTAAAAATATTAATAAGCATAAAAGTTTATTTTGTAACACACAGGATATTCATGGCACAATTACGATCTGCTTATCCACAACACTCGAAGGATGAAATATATGTGGTGAAAGATGCCGAGTTCACTGAATGGCTAGAGTCCTATGTAAGTACTCCAAATTAATTAAATATTTAACAATAACGTAGTTTATTGATCATAATAAGTAATTTTATCTAGCTCATGTCGATTGTAGGTTACAAAGGCTTCTTCGCTTGGCCAATCATTTCTGACATGGTTACAGGAGTTCGTCATGTCCTCTATAGCACTTGAAAATTTGTATCCAATCTATTGTAATCGTGGGTACGTCTTCAAAATTCTCCGAGAGGGTATAAGAAGACCAACGTCTGATTACAGTATTTCATCAAAGTCTGGTGATACAGTTTACTATGGTGCAATATCCTGGTCTACTAGGCTTAAAGTGCATTGTTTTCTACTGTGATTGGTACGACCCTACTTTAGGATCATGTGTGTTCGTCGATCAGTTTGGTGTGACATCTATTAACTGTAGACGGAAACTACGCATATACGATCCCTTCATACTTGCGTCACAGGCAGACCAAGTTTGCTACCTTCCCTATCCACAAGTTTCAAACAGAACAAACGAGTGGATAACTGTTACATCTATAACCCCACGGAGAAGGTTGGACAGAAATTATGATCATGATCCTACACAACAAGCTATGCCTGGTACTATTGGACCGCTTGAAGTTTCACTTGGTCTTGATCTCTTTGTTGATTTGACCCAACAAGTAGATGCCACGGTGCATGATGACTCTGACGAAGTAATTAGCGAACTTGGAGTTGAATCAAGCTTGATTTCTAATGATGAATTCGATGAGCTTGATTCTGATTGATTATCTTGCAAATCATGTGTAATTAAGAAGTGTAATTAATATAACCATTAATTTGTAAAATATATATAACAATTTGTATTATTAATATTTAATGTAGATTTTTTGTGTTTTATAAAAAAAAAAATTCTGGTCAGAATTGCTGACCGTCTTTGACCGATATGAAGCGGAAAATATTTTAGCGAAAATTATCTTTGGCTCCGCTAGGGTATGTGCATGAGCAGCCACGTGTCCTTTATGTGTTTTTTGACCGGCTTTGCCCGCATCTGATGGTCATGTAATTTATTTAATTGTCAGATTAATAATCCTCGTCACAATAAACCTTGTCACTTTGTCTTCTCGGACGAATCTTCACGATTTTCATTATCAATCGGGCCAAAACACCATTTTCCCGGAGATTTGAGTGCTCATTCTGTGGGAGAACTCGCCCTCCACACCTCACCATCAAGATGTTATAAGTTCTTTGATTTTATTGAATCTATCTATGAAGTTATGTATTAGATTAAGGATTTAAACTCATAGACTTCCGATTTTAGGTTTAGAATTGTCAATTTAAGGTTGAATAATTCGGATTTCCTTATAACTAGGTCGAAACTTGTTGAATCATTTCATCATAGGTTTGCTTACGTTGAATGATTATTGTGGAGATGAACTGTTTTTTTCCATAGGTTCCTTGCTATTATGCTGAAAGTCGATGGTTTGGTTGGCTTAGATTTTTGATTTTGTTTTCAAGACATCGATTCTGAAGTTTCATTGTTTTGGAGTTCATCTTTTATGAAAAAAAGTTTCTGAAGGTTGAGTTTAATTGGGTTATATCTTTTGATTTTCAATTCTTAGATTTGTGTTTGGGTTTTTGTGTTTGTTTGATTAATGGTTTTGATTGCCAATTCTTGGTTTTCCATTGGTAAAGCACTTGCAAAATCTTAATCAAAACAGGATAAACATCTGTAAAGTGTGTATTTCAATCATCAAAGACTTAATTTTATTTGTAGAGTATCGATTACTGAAACTTATATTCATGCTTATCGTGTTTTCACATTTGGATATACAATAAGTCGAGTTCATTTACGTGAACTTATATTAATTGTTTGATTTGGGGTTGATATTGGTTGATAATGTTGAGTTTATTTATAAATTATACTTGATGCCTATATTGTTTATGTATGTTGTTTGTGTATATATAATTAGCTAAGTCATTATATTGGATTCTAATTATTTGTTACATTGCAGGCTTAGTTACTCTGACTAGTGGTGATTCCGAGACACAATCTCCAAGTCCGAGTCCTATCCCTCAAGCTACTCCAGATTCATAACCATTGAACACGTATACGAATCTAACGATAGAGCAGCTACTTAATATGCGAGGACACTTCCCGGTACTTGATGACAAACCTGCATGGTAAATATTATAAACGCATTAAATAATTTTTATAATAATTTTATAATGTATGTATGAACTTAATAATTTTTAATTTTAGGTTGGAATTTGAGAGTAGAATTAGGAATTCTATTAAAGTAATGATTCAATATCATCTTACCTTTACGTATCCAACGCACAACGATAATAATAATTTGATAGTATAATAATTCTCTCCAACGTACAACGATATGCCGCCAGCGTAGAAGGAGCTATGGTTCAAGCAGTTCACGGTATTATTTTAATATTTTTAGTTCATTTTATAGTTTTCAATTATAAATCTTTGTTTTATTAATTACCTTTATATATTTTTTAAGCAAAATTTTAATTGGGTTGTCGAGAGGATTCCGTGGGTTTGACAACTATTCGATGATCATTGTCGGTATTATTACAAGAACACCATCTATGAGTGGAAGGCATATTGGGTCAACAACAAAGGAGTTCCTGACAAGTGCCAGCCAAATCGATTCAAGGAGTTTTGTGTGTATTGGGAACGAGAGGAGACCAAAATTGTGTCAAAAAGAAACTCAATCAATAGGTTAAGCGATCGGGATGGACATAGAGTTGCAACGCACAACGGCTCTCAGTCATATGATAAACTATGCAGTATTATGGTAAGTGCATCTTTTACTTTTTTGTATTTACATTTCTCATGGTTATAGTAATTCATTTTAATGTTTAATAGACTGCTAAAACTGGCGAGGTATCGGATTTCATGTCCATATTCGAAGCTGCCCACACGAACAAAAAGACAGGAAAAATAGAGGACAAAAAGGCGCTTGCAGTCCTCGAGGCATTCAAGAGGAAAAATGACGAATTGCTGACTCAACGAACTTAAGATAACCCTGATGAAATCGCTCAACTCACTCGGGAGGAGATCGACCAACTCTTCGTTGAGGTATAATATTTGGCTTTGCTGTTTCGTGAATTTTAATCTTTGATTTTGCTTTTGGGTCCGATTTTGATTTTGATTTTTGTTTGAAGTCCGATTTTGAGTTCCATTTTCATTTTGATTTTGCATTTTGTTTTTGGGTTCGACTTTGAGTTCAAATCTTTCTCAACTAAGATTTCATTACATTTTCTTATTTTTACAATCTAGTTCGAGTAATTGTTAAATGTGATAAAAGATACGGATTGATTGGGAATCACTGGTTTGCTTTGGTTTTAAGTGAATTTGGATTGTGATAGTTTGATAGTTTGATGAAGTGTTAAGAGTTACAATTTGGGTATAAAGGAACTGAGAGCATGTGATTGTTTGATTATGGTTTGGTTATGAGTCGCGACTTTGAGTCTTGTTTCATTCTCATGTGTTGTGTTTGATTCGTTGGCTTTGGGAGAATATGTGATTTTGGATTTTTGACTTTGCTATTTCAAATCTATGTAACTATTTTACAAACTATGCAACTTTTTTTACTAGAAAACGCCTCGTACTAAAGGGCGTCCGTACACCCTCGGGAATCTTGTTACGTCTGACGAAGTGCGGGTTAGATCGAGAAGCAGCAATTTAACTTCAACAGTACAGGAGGAATTGGTTGAATTGCGATCTAAGCAGTAGAAGATGGAGAACGACATGCTAAATATGCGGGGTGAAATAAACAAATTCTACATGTTTCAGAGTACATCATCTACGGCAAACCCGTTTTCACAACAGATATTTAGATTTATTTGTTATAATACATTATTTATGTATTAGATTTTTGTTTAAAATATTTTATATATTTATAAATTAAATTATTTAAAATGATTTTAATTTTTTTTGTACGAAATTAATTTAGATATTAATATATATATATATAGTTAAATCGTTTAAAAGTTTGACCGACTATGACTGAATTTGACAGAACTATGATCCTGACCGGTATTGACCGAACCAAATACTGACCGGATACCTTTACTAACCGCTACTGACCGAACCAAGATGCTGACCGTTACTGACCGAGCCCTTCCATGACTGACATTGACCGAGTTTATATTGACCGTGATTGACCGTACATTTTTGATTGGGACTGACGATAAGCCAAACGGTCACAATTTCTAACCGATTTTGAGCGGAATTGGTTTTCTGACCATCTCAAACTGACCAGCTCTAACCCGTGAGAAATGGTCACAAAGTTCGGTTTCGTGACCCTTTTTGACGGGAATTGACGTCAGAATCCGCTAGTATTTTTTGTAGTGTTGACAAAACATAAGCTAATAAGGATTAGAGTGTGTAAAGAATATGTCGAAATTTTTAATTTATAAGTTACATATTTTTATTATCGGTGGTAGTCTCTAATTAACGGTGTTTGTTAATTTAATTAAGACGTCCAAAAAGGTTGAATTTCGAAAAGTTTGATATTTTGTAAGATTAACTAAAATAGTTTTAAACCATAAGTTGAGTGTTTTTAGGAGGTTTTCTCGATAAGAATTTCATAAATGAGTAAAATTTAATTTAGAATATTAATTTTATTATAAGTTTATTTATAACAAACAAAATTATCTACTTTACTATACAAAAAAGTTATTCTGTTTTTATGTTGTTATTCCAATGCATTGAGTAGCACTAAGTTCCGTGGATTAGGACAAGTCATGAGCAATTGTGACGACCGTGGAGTTCATTGTAAACATGTCACTAACACTTTTCTGACCGAATCTTCTCCAAGCAAGTATGACGAACTTTAAAACAAAACAAAAATGTGATTGACAAGGTTATCTGACCAAACTATATACGCTATAAAAGTCAATGATTCCTAGCAATACTCAAAATCCAAAGAAGAAGAGATGAATGAAGAAACTGAAAACAAAGTAATACTCTACGGATCATCTAAAAGTCCTTACAGCAAAAGGATTGAGTTAGCCCTCAAGCTCAAATCCATACCTTACGAACACGTGCAAGAAGATCTCAGCAAGAAGACCCAAACCCTTCTTCGGTACAACCCGGTTCTCAAGAAGATTCCGGTTCTTGTCCACAACGGTAAACCGATTTCGGAATCCTTGTTTATCATTGAATACATCGACGAAACATGGAAAAACGGTCCACATCTTTTGCCTCAGGACCCTTACAGAAGATCTAAAGTTCGTTTTTGGGCTAACTACATTCACTTACATGTAAGTAAATCTGAAAAACTTAGCTTTTGATTTAAACTTTTGAACTTAATTTATTGAATTTTGTTTAAATTTGTGCAGCTTTACGATGTGGTGATAAAACTGCTGAAAAGCTATGGAGAAGAGCAAGAGAAAGCCCTCAAAGAGGTGAAGAGGAATCTGATAGTCATGGAGAAAGAAGGGCTTAAAGAGATTTTCTCCGACACTGATGGTAAACCTACAGTGACAAAGGAGACCATGAGCCTTGTAGACATTGTGATGTGCACTTTGCTTAGCCCTTATAAGGCATACGGAGAAGTTTTGGGTCTGAAGATCATCGATCCAGAGACAGTTCCCGGTGTTTACAGTTGGCTCAATGCTATTAACGAAATCACTATAGTCAAAGGTCTAAGTCCTCCTTATGAAAAAGTCCTAGAGATTCTCAGGATTTTCGGACAGACATCTCTCTCCCGTTCCTGAAACTAATTGATCTTACGTTTTGGATTGCTTGTGTTTGACTTTATTATAAGATGTCGAAGTGGTAGAATTATATTCTCTGTTTTCATTTTTATTTTTATGGTCTTGTCTTTTTGGATATGTCAGTTACAATTCGATGTGAAAAATATGTTAAATTGCAGAAAAATACTCTATGTTGAATTTAAAACACTTGTGAGAACTCATATCCATTTACGGGCACTAATTGGGATAAGCATACTTAAGATGCAAGGTATCTATTTTATCATACCTGGTTTTGTATGATTATATTTTACCTTGTACATAAATTGTGGATATTATTGCTTAAGAGTAGATTTTAAATTTACTGCATATTGATGTTTCCTGAACCAATCTGTTGGTAACAAAGATAAATGAGACCTCATACCAAAACAAAAAAGAAAACTGAGACCCAATCACATTAAGAAACTAGGGGCCTACAGGTTGAGAGGCCTCCATTTATAAACTATTTGTACCATCAGGGTCAAGCCCAATTGTCTTCATTGTCGATGCCAATTTTAGTATTAAGAACACCCTTATATATTTATTTATCGACTAAAAAAGATGAAGATACTATATATACGTAGATTGACCAAAACTCATTATCTTAAAAATAGCAATCCATGCAAGTTGTCTTTAATCCAGTGACCGGCAGTATTCACTAAATAGCAGGTGCACTTGTACATCCAGGGATCGAGTCCCACTACCTATATTATGTAGGACTTTGGCTATTAAACCGGCCAGTTGTGGTCCATCGTTGACAGAAAAAAAATAGCAATGCATAAGTCTCTTTTAAAAGCAATGTAAATTCTACACACAGACACCTAAAGTACAAGTATAATAATTCATGAAGAAGTAATAAATAAATGTTAAAAACTAGAGAAAAGGAAGAGAATAATAGAGAGAGAAAGATGTTTCCAATTTATGTTAAAGTGTGTCGATTACATCAAGCAAACGTTCGTATATATAGACAGATTTTGGTTTTTACTGTGCATGTATAGTAACGTGTGGGCTCCACATATATAATTATTTTGCTGTAAAAATTGACTTTCTTAACACTCCCCCTTGGAGACCACCGTTACAAACGTTTCTTGACGTTTGTCTCTTGTTGCCTCATTAAAAACCTTTCTAGGAAAAAACCCATTGGGAAAAAATC
>OVAX01001357.1:0-47166 GCA_900406405.1 Lepidium africanum | reverse complement strand
TGAGAGCTGGTGCATGGTAAGACTTTCCTAGATGATTCTGAGTGGCCTAGATAGTCTCCTGTCGCCACACATACGTCTGAAGTCCCTTGAAGCAAGCATGTCCCGGACCTTCCTTAAATAGCACCGGATCAGACCGTCTTCTTGTTTGGAGTGTATTTGGTGGATCCGATGGTGGATTGCTGCGGTCTTAGGCTTGTTGGAACCATAAAAAGCCCAAGAATAACCTCCAAGTTGTTTGAGGTGAAGGCCGCGCCTGAGTTGGGTTGTGTAGCTCAATCTTTGGCCTTGTCTCGAATAAAGCCTTTGCGCAGAAGGTCCAGATTCTAAAATCCATAACTTTTGGCTCCGAGCTTTGTTTAGGCTGATTCCACTTCGAGGAGTTGTCTGATTGAGTCAAGAATGCATAGCAATCAACCTCATGTCTTAATTCGCTTTGTAGCGTCCGGAGCGTCTTGATATGTGACTGTATGTCTTCATGATCCTTCGGGGAAGGTTGTTGTAGAGATCTCCTTGAGTCCGGCTCAGGTGCTTGAGTANGTTGTTGTAGAGATCTCCTTGAGTCCGGCTCAGGTGCTTGAGTAATGGACGAGTCATTGAGTTTAGGCAGCTGAAACATGTCTAAGAAGGTCGTCTCTCCTTTATCTTCGACATGTTTCCCAAGGAAGTTCGTCTCCCCTTTATCCTTGGTGTATTTAGACAAAAACTCAACAACCGAATCTAAGTCTTGTGTATTGGTCGAGGGTTTACCATCGAGGAGCCTATCACACACCATCTTCAATGAGACGGCTCCATGCCACTTCAAGCACTTTTTCTTGACCAACGATTTTTGATTGAATAAGTCTTTCTACCACCTCAGATGCATGAGCTTTCTCAGCAACCACTTCAAAAACTCCATTGTGATATGAGATTCTCAACCTCCTCCAACTTCATGGAAACTTTCTTCCCATAACAATAACACAACTTCAAATTTTTTGAGCAAAACCCACAAAGACACAACCGTTGAAGCTCCGTTGTTGTAACACTAAGCAAACCAATAACTTGACTTTCGGTGGTCTCAACTCTAGAAATCCATACCTGAGTCAATGCAAGCCTTTGTAGAACTTTATTTTCCTCCCTCTCCACCCTGCTTAATAAATCATCTCGCTTTGCCTTTAGCTCTTCCATGGTTTTCTCCAAAGCTGTGAGATTCTTCTCAATGTTGTGAATGTAACTCTCCTTAGCACAAAACCATTGAGAAACTTGATTCACAAGTTGATCACATGATAACGAGACAGAGAGGCAACCACCCATCGTTGCACACACTCAAAGAAAGAGAACACAAAGGAAATAAAAAATGTGAAATTGTTAGAAAATGAGAGACAATAGTTCCTAGAGAAGAAAAGATAAGATCTGAGACGATGAATTATTTCCCTTACACAATGTCTCCAAAAACAGAGAGCAAAGTATGAAAAGTCTTGCTTAATTCATAAATGGGTCCATCAAAAGATGTCATTTTATTAATGCAATGGTAAGAGAAACAGACAACCTGAAAGTGAAACAGCTTTGCTTTTAATTGATGGGTGCGTCCAAAGATGCTACTGTATGAATTCTAGAAAAATATCTAGTAATGTTAAAGTTCTAACTACAGTGTTACTAGATATTGCAAATAAAATTTTTTAATGTTTACTCAAGCCGAGCCAAACATCGTACAGCCAAAATAACATGCAAGCTAAATTTAGTATCTTGAAAACTCTAAAAAGATTAGTCAGCAAATAATTAAGAATGATCAATAAGCAATTTAGAAACAAAGCTCAATATCAAGCATGAGAGAAGTTGTTTTGAAAAAACTGATAATAATAATAAAGTAAAAGCTCTATAAATTAATAATGTTGGAAGTTTAAAAAATTATTAATTTAGAGAGCTATTAATTTATCCACAAATTAATATTTATTAATTTATCCACAAATTAATATTTATTAATTTATCCACAAATTAATATTTATTAATTTATCCACAAATTAATACTTATTAATTTATAATATAAATTAATAAGTATTAATTTATAATTTTTTAAATTGTTAAAATAATTTTAAAGAAGATAAATTGAGACTATATTTAGATTAATCTCTTATAAGTTAAAAAAAGTTATAAATTTAATAACTTATAATCAATGACCTCACTTGTTTTATTTCAACAACCTATAATATTTTTACAATGAAAACGGTACATATTGATTATTTGTATGATATGTTATACTACAAAATCGTAGTTTGAAAATAGAACGTAGAAACTGTTTTATAGAATTAAGTTATGAGAAAAAATTTATTTTTTAAATCATACTTTAATATATCAACTTTTATATATATATATATATATATATATATGTAAATTTAGATGATTATTAATATATGATATTATTGGGATTATATTTTTACATAGAGTTTCAAAATAATAATTATTTTATTAATTTATTAAATTTGATCAAATTTTACACTAATCCAACTCGGGACTAGATATTTTTATTATTTTATAAAGGTTATTAATTTACAAAGTAATGAATGAAAATTTGGACGATAAGATAACTTTCAGAAGTCAACCAGGACTTTAATATCTTCAACGTTGCATACTAGTTTCAGAAAGAGCCAATCAGACATGACGTAGTTTTGAAATAGACAGCACATACTAGTAAGGAACTATCTCAAACCAATGAATTTCAAAGAAAATAACACCATGAACAAAAGTTTATCCAACCTGAGCAGAGCAGTAAACACAATTTGATACAACTGGTCGAAGAACTTGGTTTAAAATAAAACTATTTGGAGACCTTTTTTCATTAAAAGCCATCAAGAAAAACTTTTGTCATTACATATTAGTAAAACAAACTTAAAAGCATAGTATAGAGGAAAAAAGTGTTGTGAATAAGCGAATTTTGAAAGACAAAATATGTTTGAGGTAAGGAAAAAAAAAAGATAAAATATGCTAGACAAAAGAAAGCAGAGTAGTAAAATCAGATGAGAATTAGTGGCCCTACGAATGCTTCAATGGCAAACGTTGGATGAATCTCTGCTCAATGAACGCAAATCAAACCAGAATGAATCACGTCTAACGGGTACGTCTCTAACCCAATCTTGGATTACTAATACAGGTGCAACGAATCATATGGCTGGTTCTTTAGCATGTCTTACGAATAATACTCCTATGCGTCCGGTTAAAATCAAACTACCTTATAGTCGGTACACAGTTTTAGTTCAACATAGCACAATTAGATTAAGCTCAGAAATCAGTTTTTAAAATGTGTTATATGTTGAGGGATTAAACTGTCATTTGAATTCTGTCTCACAATTGACCAGAGGTCGGTCTTGCCTGCTCCAGATATTTGATACTTTTGCACAATTCAGGACCGCACAATAAAGACTCTGATTGGAGCAGGTAAAGAACACTTTATTTTTTAAGAAGCTTGGACGTTGCACATGCATTGGTGTTATACAAGAGCTGCTCGTTGTGATTGGACATTGTGGCATAAACCTTTAGGCCATGCATCTTCCAAAATTATAATCCCTATATGTCTCTGATTCGTCGAATTATTTTATTTTAGAAAATAAAGTATGTGAGATTTTTATACACGAAAAAACAATCTCGTGATGTGTTTCCTTCCATTTTGAATAAGACAAGTTCTGTTTTTGAGTTGATTCATTGCGATTTATGGAGTCATATAGAACAAAAGTAATCTGTGGAGCACAATATTTTTTAATGATTGTGGATGCTACTCTAGAACTATTTGGTTATATCTTTTGCCAAATAAACAGCTTGCGCCAAAAAAATCAAACCGTTCTTTGCGTTGGTTGAAAGACATTTCAGCACCAATACTTGAAGATTCCGAAGTGATAATAGGAGTGAATTCATTACTCTAACAGATTTGTTCAGAGATAATATGGTGATTCATGAGACTTCATGTACTGCAAGTCTACAACTCGAACAAAATTAACGTTGAAGTACTTCGATTTCCTCTTCTAGTTAGAAAATTGGTTCCATCCGGAATTAAATTATAATTAAGTTCGGTTTTAAATTTGGGTTTGGTTTTCGTAAATTCTAAAAAAATAAGTCATATTTAGGATCAAATTATATTTTGGTTAGATTTTTAACAAGAAAAAGTTTAATAAGAATAAATGTAATCAACTAATTATAATTTAAGATTATATATTTTTAATATATTAAAATGTATTTTCTATATGTTTAACTAAAATATTAGTTTTTCTTTGTCAACAATCAAAATATTAGTTATTTATGTTACTTTTATTTGTGTTCACAGGATTCAGATTCAGTTTTATCTGGGATTAGTTAATTTGATATCAAAATGTCATTCCATTCAGATGATTTTAAATTTTGGTATGGGTTCAATTTTAAAATTTGTGATTCGGATTTGAGAATTTTTTAATAAAAATAAATTAAATTTTATTATTATGGGCAACTTTGTAATCAACCATGTTAAATTTTAATGTGATGTTGATATCTAAGCCTTTTCAAAAAAATGACTTCTCTAATAATATATATGATGATTTTAAAGTAAATTTGTGAAAATTTAGAAAAATATAGATCATGTTAAAATAAAAACTAAAACATATAAACTGAATGAAAAGTGGATTTGGCCGTGGTTGAGTGTCATCTCTGTTGTCACGTTTGTTCTACATGATAATGTTAGGAGTTTGGGGTATTGGTCATAGATTAATTCTTATCGATCAAATTGTTGAGAAAGAAACTTAGAAGCTGAACAAAAAAGAGATGAAAATTAGAAGAAAAGAGAAAGAAGAAGCAACATAAAAGATGAGGAGAAATCAGATTACTTCAATAAAATTTTCATACGATGTTATCAAAACAAAGATTTTTTTTTTTTGGGTCAAAATCAAAACAAAGATTAAATAGAGATAAATAAGAGATAAAAGTAGTTACGGACCATATAAGCTCAGCAAAAGCCCAAATAAGTTCCCGATTCAGCCCACAGATAGGGTCTTATCAAAAAAGACACTTGTGAAATCAATTTTTTTTTGCCTATCAAAATTCCAACTATCAGTTTTTTATCAGAAGAAAACACACACAAGTTTTCATCACATACCTTGTCTCGAATTAGCAACTTCACAAGCCAAAATTTGTAGTAGACGCATCCCAATATGATAAGTTTAGCATCCCAAGTCATTGGTCTTTTGTTTTAGTATCAAATATTGGATTTATGTGAAGAAAACTACACACTAATATATTAATAAATTATTAATTTAGGTCTTATTCTAAAAACCAAAATTCAAAGTTAAGAGTTTACAGTCGAGTCCAGTCGAGTTTGTTTGTTTATGTGAATTACTTTTCTTTTCATTTTAACAATTTTCTTTTTAATGATTCAGAGTAATCTTTTATATATATATATTTTGTCTACAATGTCTATTTTTAGACTCAACATAGAAAAAATGTTGTACTCCTGAGATGCTAGAGAATAGCTAGGATCACTGCCACTTGACGAAAGGTTCTAGACAAAATTTTAAATCTAATTTCTAAAAACTCACAATAATTTAAATTTTCTTGCCATTTTTTTGTCTATACTAAGCTACAACTACTCGGTCAATTAGTCAAGTTCCTATATAATGTAGGCGGTAAAACTTGATCTTGAGATATGCAAGTGCACCAGCTTTTAGTGGACTTACTGTATGCTACTAGAGTAAAAGTCACCTGCGAATTTTTTCGCCATTTAAAATATTGATATGTGACCAAAAACGTTTTTTGCTGTATAAAAATTCAAATTTTAGAAAAAATATTTTGATCAAATGGTTAAATGTCTAATTCTACAACTTTCCTTCCTGATATTTGTTTCCAAATAGTTATGTAACTTCATATAATAAGGTTTAGATTGTCGATGGGAAACTTTAGTTATGCTAATAGCAAACCAAACTAAACCTCAATATATAGAACAGTTTAAGATGGTTTTTAACTATAGTTAAAAGCTAAATAGTTTTCCTTGGCCATATTATTTTTTAGTCGTTAAAACCTTAATTCATTATTACTTCCGTTTCATAATAAATGTCGTTTTAAGATTATATTTTCATTTCAAAATAAGTGTCGTTTTAAATTTACGATTTAACTTTTACAATAAATTGTCTACTTTAACCTCATTATTAACTAATAAAAAATAAAGAATGTCAAGAGTCAACTAGTTTTTAGGGGTATAATAGAACTTTAATATGTTACATTGATTTGTGTGACAAATATCAGAATAACACTTATTATGGAACAGAGAGAGTAGATTATAAAGTACAAAACTCCGCACTTTATCCATTTATTTTTCGGTTGTATGCAATAGATAAAACAAACAAATAATGCCGGGAAAACATAAAAACACCATAAAATCTCTTATAAATTCATAACCAATCACATTATTCTTTTTTTTTGTCAATATTGGACCATAACTGGCCGGCTCATTAGCCAAATTCCTGCATAATACAGGCGGCGAGACACGATCCCTCGACGTGCAAGTACGTCTGTATTTAGTTGACTTACCACCTGCCACTAGAGTAAATGCCACTTGCAACCAAACACATTATTCAAATCATTCAAAACAAAAGAAAAAAAATCAAAAATCAAAATAATGCCGACTTCTACAGCCATAATCTTCATTCTCTTTATTTCAACAATACTTTTATTTTCCAACGCAGCCACGAATGCCAAAACGCAACCGCTCTTTCTAGTTATTCTAATTTTTGGCGATTCATAAGTTGATACAGGCAACAACAATTACCATACACAAACAATCTTCAAAGCTAAACATCTTCCTTATGGAATTGATCTTCCAAACCACAAAGCTAATGGAAGATTCACAAATGGGAAAATCTTCTCCAACATAATAGCAACAAAACTCAATATCAAACATTTTGTTCCTTCTTTCTTACAACCAAATCTTTCTGACCAAGATATTGTAACTGGAGTCTGTTTTGCATCAGCTGGTTCAGGTTTTGATGATCATACTAGTCTCTCAACTCATGCAATTCGTGTATCAGAACAACCAAAGATGTTCAAGAGTTATATTATAAGACTTAAGAGTATTGTATGAGACAAGAAAACTATGGAGATTATAAATAATGCTTTGGTAATTATAAGTGCAGGGCCTAATGATTTTATCTAGAATTATTATGATATTCGTTCAAGGCGTTTTGAGTATCCTCACATTTCTGGTTATCAAGACTTTGTGCTTAAGAGGCTTCAGAATTTTGTGTTGGTAATGTCTCGACTCAATTATTTGCTCCAATTACCTAACAATACCTTTTTTTTAGAAAATTATTGCTAAACTTAAACTAAGCAATGGTAGTCCGGTTGTTGAAAAGTTTGTTTCTGAACTTTGTTTTTCGGTAAAGTTTGAATTATCTTATGGAGATATTTATTATTTTGGTGATGTGTGTAGACGCTTTCAATCGAATTTCTATAGGTCTCCGTCTCAAAAGATTAGTCTGATATTTGGTTTGACATTTTTTTTGTTATATGCAAAAAAATATTACTTACATATAACATTTATTACCAAACTAAACAACTGGTGGTAGTCTAATGGTTGAAGAGTTCGCTCTGAATGTTCTTCTTTGGCATATATAATCCGGATTTTATCATAGTTTCAACAATCTTTTAACCATTTGTAAACATCTTCATTTGGATTTTTACTGATTTGGGAGATTAGTCTAAGATTAAGTTTGATATTTTTCCGTTATATACAATTAAAATAGTTATTACTTAAGTGTATCGATTTTTTTAATGAAATATCAATAGAAATATTGCTTATTCATTTGAAAATATCCTTATAGGGCAGAAAATTTGCAATGATAATTTTCAGATAAAGTTAATTTTTAATTATAACTTATAATCATTATGTCTAGAAATGAAGTATTTAGGGTTTATAAAGTTTAGGGTTCTAACCTGTATTTGCTAATCTTTCTAAGTGGTGCGTAAGAGCTTTACAGTTTAGGTTACCGAAAAATTATGGTTGGAGGTTTACCTCCGATGGGTTGTTTACCGATTCAAATGACTGCAAAATTCTGCAACATTTTAAAGTTCTGCTTAGAACAAGAGAACCGAGACTCTGTTTTATACAATCAAAAACTTCAGAAAGTATTACCTCTAATCAAAGCATCTCTTATAGGAAATAGAATCCTTTACTCTAATATATGTGATCCTACGATGGACATGATTCAAAACCCTAGAAAATATGGTATAGAGATACAATATCTTTCTTGTTTGACAAGAAATAATACTGAAGACTGATTAAATATGTTTGTTCTTGCTGGAATTGAAACTTGAAACAGGGTTTAAAGAGACAAAGAGAGGATGTTGTGGAACAGGACATTTGGAGACGAGCTTTATGTGTAATGCTTTTTCTTCGACGTGTAAAAACCGCTCGGAGTTTTTGTTCTTTGACTCGATTCATCCATCGGAAGCTACTTATAGTTATATGGCTAATATTCTGGATATTTAGATTCGTGAATGGCTTAAGGCCTAGGTTATTGCAAAATGAAAATATGTACTAATGGGCTTCTTTGTTTGTTAATCATATAAAATTGGCTCCTACTTTCAGTGAAATATGCCAATTACTATATCCATTCTCTCACAAGTTGACAAAAAAAAAAATACAAACATAATAATCTAATAAAAAAATGTATTTAGTCAAATGGTTAATTATTTATATCTATTATTTTTTCCATTAAAATTTGACTCAAAAAAATTGTATTGTCCCACGTAATATTGTTTGGAGTTGCTCACACTTAATTTATTAATCAAATTGTTAAAAATATAACAATCTAATAGGTGTGATCTAGTCTTTGGGAGCTTGGAAACCAATAGTTATGCAATTGGTGGTTTTCTTAATTCAATTCATCTATTAAAAACTTACACATATCTACTGAATTAGTAGTTTCTAGGATTCAGTCTAAATATTTTACATAACGGATATCTATCCAACTACATGGTCTTAAAATTGTCTATCTGGGTCAATAACCTTTAATACTTGAGATAACAATGTCAATTGGTTTAGATCATTTGGTCACATGTGACAAACAGCCTAACAGTTATACAAACCAGTCAAAGTCCAGACAGAATTCCACCAGAAACAATGACAGTTACCTTATAAGAACTATCCAATAAAATGTGTTGGTAGTATTTGAGACAAAATTTCGACGAACTTTGACATTTTCAATGCTAGAAGCTAGAGCCGTGGGAACTTTCTTCAGGTTTGGAATATTATAATCAGTTTCGACAAATTATAATTGATAAGACAAATTAGCCGAAGTTTTACGAATGTTGAAATGATAGGTTTTAGAAAACCTTTGATAAAAAGCAAGTTGAATTTTACATTATGAACTAAACTTATTCCACAGGGTAATAATGTTATATTGATAGACTCATCTTCAACTCTACCTTATTTTCCCTTCTAAATTCTATAATAAAGTAAAATTATCTCCAACTCAAACTCTATATCTTACTCTATAATAGAATAATAAACAATATTACTCTATATTTGGCATTACATTCTTCATTACTCTATAATAGAGTTAAATATTTAATATTTACAAAATGGTCTTTTTAACTTTTAAATGTTATAATTATACACTTAACTAATAGTATATAGAGAAATCATTACATTTTTTTTTCTGATAATTGAAACTATTACATTTTGATGTTAAAAATATTAGATCAAAGATAAATTATTTTATAAGAAGTATATGTATAATTAATTTAAATTTTAGAATACAACATTTATAAAAATACAATAACATAAGTAATTTTTTCATATCTTACATTTGTATCTTACTAAAATTTGATAGTACGTTAAGAATAAATTATAAGAGCATCTCTAATATATTGTTTTCCCTACTTTAAATTTGAGTTTTTAAGTTTTATAGTATAAAAATAAAATAAATGGTTAAATTGATAACTTCATGATTTGAGAAAATACAAAAATATGGAAAAAATATATTTTAAAAATATTCTTTACAGAATGAAAAATAGAGTAATATGTTGGGGCAAAACTCAACTCTATTATAGAGTAAAAAATAAAATAATGGGTTGGAGATAGTCTTAAGAGCTAAATCTATTTCAAGATTGCGATGGTTTTGACAAAATAATTGAATCAAAGCAAATAAAAAACTATTAAACTCTAGCCACATAATCCCCTTTAACTGATGACAAAAAAATAAATTTTTTTTAATAATTATCAAATTTTTTAAATATTACCAAATTATCAAGGTCAAAGCAAATGTTTTATAAATTATTCAATGTTTTACATGTATAAGTTAACATATCTACCTAAAATTTGGAGTAAATAATTTTCTGTATTCTAGCTTATAGTTTTTGTTTTGATAAAGTTTGGTATTATAACTGAAAAATCAAGTTAAATAAAGAAAAAATTGTTACCTATATCTTATATCATATTTTTTTTGAGAGATGTTAATTTGTTGAACAGAATAAATGCTCACATTCAGTCCCAAACTAATTATTTTTCATTGTAAGATTCTTTTTCATATATATTAAAAAGTAAGTTTTTTTTTGTTTACTTTATAAATATGTGATACAAATTTATTATTTTCTAATTTCATGAAATAATAATCATAACATAAAATTTTATATTAAAACTATAAAATAAACTTATTTTGAAAAAAAAAAAAGCTGTAAAAACTACTGCCAGAAATATCTTTAAAAAAAATTCCTCAAAATAATTGTATCCCAACATTATGATGACTTCATTGACCTTCAAATTAAAGTCATTTATTCACCCTCCTTTCCCAACAACTAATTAAATTCTCTTTTTGACTTTTAAAAAAACCTATATAAAAGTCAAACTGTATTAACAACCCATTCATAAGTCTAACCCTCCACTAGATCATCATTCATTACAGATTATAACTAGATCACTAAAATACATTTGACTAGGCCTTTATAGACCATTGATTTCTTTCATCTCACAATTTCTTCCCCAAATATCAAACAAAATATATGTACAAAGAAAAAAAAAAGTTACATGATATATCAATTTATACACGAATTGATGTCAATACAAATATAGTGATATCTGATAACATTATAACCATCCAATTCTGATTAATGGAATGCCAATTTTTAGTAGTAATCAGTAATAATAAAGATCAACAATTTTATAAACTGGTTGATTCATATAACTTCTTGTCTCGATTCATTTTTTTTTAAATCATTGACCACAAATGGTTCAACTATATATCACTTGTGTTGTTTACTTCATTGGTATACGATCCCATGTAATTGTATTATGTGGTTCGGTTCAACAAACATTGTGGTGATTTTATCCTTTGTTAATTATAGAATCAATATGATACATGAAATCCGACTACACCCAATATCCATGGATAACATGTGAAACCTTAAAAAATATCACATAAATTCAAACTAGCTAATGCTATTACCATTCTTTGTTTGTTTGTTTGACCAACATCATATAAATTGATATATTACATAAATTTACATTTATAAGCATAAGGCCATTAACCATTGATATAGGAGAAAAGATTTATCATTTAAAGAAATAAATACACATATTTTGTAGTAAGTTTTTTTGTCAACCTCCTTATAGGTAGTAAGATTAAAAATTATCGCTGAATTGCTCTCAATCTAGTGGTTAAAATGTTATTCCTACCCGCTATATTATAATAGCTTAAAAGTTTTTTTTAAGGGTATGCTTAAATCTATAAATCGGATCTTGTAGATCTAATGTTGACAAAAAAAAAAAAAAACTAATAAAATCTAAAAGCACTAATTTTGTTTATATTAAACTTACATATCAACCCCTCTATTTCTCAAAATATTACAAAATCTACCAAACTAATTTCAAGCTGAGCCAAACACTAAACCGCTCATAGGAGTTACGTTCTCCTGTATCGCGGACTGATAATGACGGTGCTCTCCTTCATAAGTTACAATCAGCATCGTTGGATCATCTAAAGCTCGTTCCACGTGTTTCCTCGCTGGACATCCTCTAAATGTACTACACTTGTAATAACCCCTGAATCAAACAAATCACCACCGTTAGATCAAATCCAAGATTAAAGTCAAACAAATCAACGGTGGATATAGTGAAGGTGTACGATAGTTTACCGTGGATGTGGTGAACCTTTAATCGGTTTTTGTCCGTACTTCCTCCATGAATACTCGTCCGGTGGTATATCGGCGATCTTTGCACTTATCGCCGGAACTCTAACGGTTCTCTTCATTCGATTTTTCCGACTGTTAATCAAAACAAAAAACAAGAATTAGTTAAATTAATTAACGTGCGCTCACTTAGCTAACATGCGCTAGTTTAGCTAACGTACGCCTACTTGCATCAGGTTTAAAGCAAAGTCAAAGGTCAACGTTAGACTTTTAATACTCTACTTTAGTAACCTTCCCTATATGAAACGACAGAACCACTAACTAGTCATTATCATGCGTGTAGTTAGGTTTAAGTTCATGTCGTTGACAAATTGATTAATATTGTACCAAACCGGTTTAAAAACTACAGTACAAACCAAAAAAACTACAGTACAAACCAAAAAAACTACTTAGATTCATTAATTAGGTAATCGATTATTCATAATCATAATGATTTTAAATATTCAGGATGAACCGGTAAAGGAAGAATTAAACCAAATCAATTGAACCGGTAACAATACCTTTTCTTGCAGTGGCACTTGCTGTTGCCGGAGCCAGAGATCTTGCCGGAAAAGTCCTCAGAACGGTCATGTTCAAAGCATCTTTTTCTACAAGGAAGACCAGCAAGTGGTGGTTTAGCTGAGGAAGTCAATGGAGCTGTTGGAGCCGGAGAGAGGAAAATCGAAGATCCTTTGGAAACGCTTCCATCGCCAGTAATCGCAGAAGACATGAATGAAGAGTTAGAAGATACACTAAAGGTCTCTTTAGCAAACTCAGAGCTCTCAGTTTTGACTCCAAATACACTTGGTCTAGTGAAATCAAGCGTCACGCTTTGTTGATTTGATTGAACGAAGCTAATAGGTGCAGAGATCTGAGCTGGAACTGGAGCTGGAGCCGGAGGGGTTACCTTAACCGGTGGATGAGGAGGAGGGGATTGAACCGGTCCACGTCTAAACCGGGCATGACCGGTTCGGTTAAGGATAGAAATTACTTTTTTGAATTTAGAAACGGTGAAATCAGTGATTTCAGAACAGTCTTCAGGACGATGAGAAAGGACATTAATCAAGTGTTCCATGCTTTTTAAGCCTTGTGATGCAGCTTCTTGTATAGCCGTTTGATCATCAATTTTAGGTAAACGCATTATATCAACGGTCATGATGAAATTACAGAGAAGAGAAAGATTTTTGGTGATGAGAGAGAGCGAAAGAGGAAGAAGAGAGAATGGTGTGATATATTGAGTTACGAAGTGACCGGATTACCGGTTGAGTAAGTCATATGGTGGAGTTTTAGTCAAATCAGAGATTTTTAATCTAACGGTTGAAATTGAGTTGAAGATTTCTATGGAATAAAGCAATCAAAGTTTGGTCTCCTTGTGTCGGTCCACTTTTGTGAAAAGCAAGAATTTTAATCGTGACTTCAAAATAAAGTAATTTGTGCGTAAACTTGAAATTTGAAATTAAAACGTAGTAAAGGAATTTTCTAAGAAAAAGTCAAATAATTAAAACAAAAAATTAAAGGGAAAGTGTTTAAATAAATTGTAAAAATAAAGTCCTATGTGTTTATACTATTGTTAGCTATTTTTCTATATGGATACGATTGTGTATTATTTCTTCAAGTTCAAATCAACAAAAAAAATAATTAACGTTAATCTGTTTTTTTCCAAGCAAAAAATAATTAACGTTAATCCGGATTAATCTAGTCAAATCTTATCATTAATTTAATTTTCAGCAATTTCTGTGAAATTATTATAGATTAATGTTTTTGACTTTTGACTATATAGTTAATTTTTTATTAAAAAAATTACACACTAACCATTCCCATTTGGATAGTTGCAAAGTTCCATATATAAAATTTTACGTCAATAATTAAATTTGAGAAAATCTTATTTATAATTTAACTTCAAAATAGTTAACAATATTATACGTGCTATATACTTATTGGATCGAATTCTAGGGTAAAAATAAGAGAAATAAACATTTAACCGATTGACCGGATATCATTTATGATTTTGTTATTAGTTTTATTCTTTAATATTTTAGTTATTCTACCACAATGTCAGATAATTATTAATATGCATTATGAGAACAAAATTTGTGACAAATATATAATTTTTATGAAGATATTGAAAAGCATTTGCATTATTTTTTGTGCCGGTCAACTTTTTGCCTAAGATTCTTATTATAATGAATTCTACCTTATAGTATAGGGTAAAGAATAGTCAATAAAATATTTTTAAAAATGTTACTACAGAAAATAGAAATTATATAGGGTTTCATATAATGTTTAATTCTGTGTTATAAATTCTAAACAAGAATTTCTAACTTTTTTAACCTTCTAGAAAATGTATTGACTGGTTGGAGTTTTAATCTAGTTGCTACGGTAAGTCTACTAAACGGCATATGTATTTACATATTTACGGATTGAGTTTTATTGTATATATTATATAAGAACTTAGCTATTGAGTTAGTTAGTTGTGGCTTATTATTGATAAAAAAAAAAAAAGGTATCGACTAAAGTAATAGAAAATGAAGTAGAAAAAAACTTGTTTCTTGACTTTTAATTTACCTAATTAATCTACACAGATTATGGAATAATTAACAATCATTAAAATAACAATTTAAAGCTATAATAATTAATAAACAGCTATAATCGTTGACTATATCAATTAAGTCTTTAGTTGAGAACAGCAAGAAAAGAATAACGACAAAGTAGGAAAAAAAAAGCTGACTAAAATAACATAAAAAAGTTAAAAAATAAAACAAAAATAAAAGTGATCACATGGACCCATTTTAAACTCTGAATTTATTGACCACCTCGGTAACCGGATGGTCTTTGTATATGAACCGTTGATTAGCTAAAGTTGGATCCAACGGTGGATCTGTGAACTATGGAGTTGACTCTTTGTTATTGTTCTCTTTAACTTTAATTTTTGAGAACCTTTAAAATCCTCTACTATGGCAATTGATATTCCGACACGTGTCTTTATGGTTACTCATAAATTGTCACCTGTCCACAAGCTTTTCTTTTTTATTTTATTTTTTTTATAGAAAGAAAATCAAGTAAATATTAACAAAAATAGTAGATACTTAGATTGGATAAGAGATATATAGCTATGGGGAGTTTATTAGTTAGAGTAAGAGATATATAGCTATGGGGAGTTTATTAGTTAGGATAAGAGATATATAGTTATGGGGAGTTTATTAGATGATGAATTTTAATGTATTTAGAAATTTTTGTAAATTTTTAAATTTTATAAAATTTTAAAATCAAATAAAGTTGCATTGTAAATCTAATAGATTAGATTTTAATGCTTGAATAACACATGATTTAATTATGGATTTCAAAATCAATGCTTGAATAATACATGATTTATGATATGTATTTTAAAATCATTGATTGATTAATACATGATTTCTAAATCCATTAAAATCTATCGAAATCCATTAAGATCCATCCTCCAATAAACTCCCCCTAAATCATTTTCTCCGATATTATTACTTTATCTAATAATTATGTCAGTTAACTTATTCGTTACCTTCATTATTTGAGTTGCTAAATCATTTTCTCTGATATTATTATTTTATCCAATAATTATGTAAGTTAACTTATTCGTTACCCTCATTATTTGAGATTGTTACACGGAGATTAAAGTGTGATGGGTTACTAAATCTAAATTTTTATGTGTTAGAATTGTTTATCATTTAATTATTACTATATCTGATAATATATAATTGTCTTTAACCTTCAACAAGAAGTGTTATATGTATTACAGTTTTTAACTGATGTAACTGATAGTTCTCATCATTATTTGACTTTGCATAACACTCAAGACAAATAATATATGTATTAGCGACTATTATATGTATTAGACAAATACAGTAAAACCTCTATAAATTAATAATGTTGGGACTTTAGAAAATTAATAATTTAGAGATGTATTAACTTATTTATAAATTAATATTATTAATTTACAGTATTTTAAATTGTTAAAATTATTCTAAAATGACCTCAACTGTTTTATTTCAATAGCCTATAATACTTTTACAATGAAAATGATACATATTAAAAATATGAAACTAATTTAAGAAACTTTGGCTATTTTTATGACATGTTATACTACAAAATCATAGTTTGAAAATAGAACACAATAATTCTTTTATAGAGTTGAGCTCTAGGAAAAAATTGATTTTTTTAATTATAATTTAATATATCAACTTATTTAAATATATATATATATATATATATATGTAAATTTAGATGATTATTAATTTATGATATTGTTGGGATTATATTTTACATAGGGCTTTCAAAATAATTATTATCTTATTAGTTTATTAAATTTGATCAAATTTTACACTGGCCCGACTCGGGACCAGAGAATTTTATTATTTTATAGAGGTTATTAATTTATCGAGTATTAATTTATGGAGGTTCTACTGTAATATATGTATTAACGCATAACATATCCGTTAATCAAATATGAATATCACATAATATATTTGATATCTTTTTAGGGTTGAAAATATAATATGTAACTTAGATACTAAATTATTACATGTATAACTTAGCCCTGGACATTCCGGTATTCGGGTCGGTTTCGGGTACCACCTGATCTGGTCAGAGTATTTTGGGTATGAGATTTTGGTACCCGTTTTGGAACTGAGCACTATTCAGTTTGGGTCTGGCTCGGATCCTCTTGGGTTTGGCTCGCTTCAGGTCCACAATTTCTATACCCATTTAAGAACCGAAATCAATTCGGTTCGGGCATAAAACTGTAAAAAAAAATCTGAATGTATTATATACCTAAACATACCCAAAAAATTGGATATTCGGGTAAATTTTCGGGTATTCGGGTACATTTTCGAGTATTCTTGTACTTTGGGTATCCAAATATCCAAAATATTTAGGTACCCGTTCGGGTATTCGGGTATCGGGTAATATCTGGACCCGAACTGATACACGCGGGTACTATATGCCAAGACCTGTTGGTTACTTTTGCTTATACCCGTATTGGACCCGGACCTGAAATTTTGGGTCAGCTTTGGGTCAATTTTTCGGGTCCGGGTAAAATGCCTAGGGCTACATGTATTACAGTTTTAACATCTAACATTGATTTATCAGATAATATAGAATAACTTAACCAATAAGGCAATAACTATTATTTTATCTGATAATTATTCAATTTATCAGTTAACTTATCCGTTAACTACTGATTTAAGCCTCCAAGAAAGTTACCATCATTATTGGAGTATGTCACGTAGAGATTAAGGTGTGATGGGGCTACTAAATCTGAGTTTTTATATGTGTTAAAATTATTTATCATTTTAACTATTATTATATCCGATAATATAGAATTGTTTTTAACTCTCAACGAAAATTCTTATATGTATTACAGTTTTAACCTTTAAATATTATTATCCGTACATCTACTTAACCACTAACTATAATTTTGTCTAATAATATACTCCATTTGTTTCATAAAGATATATCTTTTGGAAAAAAAATTGTGCAACAAACCCAGACTTCTGGAAGGGACGCATTTATTAGATAAAAAGTTGACACAAAATCTGCTTGTTGCTCTGATCACTACAAGAAAAATCCTTATTAATAGCATATAAGGATAGCACGATTTACTGTAGTGTTGTTGTATGTCAGCAATTATTTTTGGATACTTTGTGATAGCATTTAGTTTATGCTATTATAAGTTTTACACTAAGTGGGATACTTACATAGTCTATTCCGCCAAAACTTAGTGAAAATTTCACTTTTCTTTTCACTTTCCCCTTTCTCGACAAACCCTAGTCTCTAACTCAGAAATTTCTCTCTTAATGTTTTTACTAATCAACTCTCCCAACCTCACAAATTTGTCTCTCAGACCAAGAATTTGCCACCTCTACATCATCGCCGGCCCTATTTCCGCCTTCCTCCGTCAGCTTCGAAGTCCAAATCGAAGGCAAGTTGAACTTCTTAGATGTTTCGTGAGCTGATTGTTCTTCTTAGATCGACGACTTTGATTTTTTTGATTTCGTGAAGAGCTTTAATTTTCTGATACATCTTTGTGCTTTGATTTTTTTGATTTCGTGAAGAGCTTTGATATTCTGATACATCTTTAAGCTTTGATTTTTTTGATTTTGTGATAAGCGTTGATTTTAATCGAGTCTTGAGTTTGTTTGGATATCATTACCATGCCATTAGCTCTTTTGAAACTTCGATTATGCTTGATTCAATAGTTTTGAAGAGATTCACACAGTACCTCAGTACTTGTTCTGAGAAAGTAGTGTGGTTGATTATGCTTCGATTATGCTTAATTCATGTGGTGAACTGAAAAAGTAGTGTAGTGAGTTGTGATTTTCTTATATGTTTCGTGAGCTGGATGGAGTTTGTTTTAAGTCTTAGTTGTGATTTTCTTAGATGTTTCATGAGCTGGTTGGAGTTTGTTTTAAGTCTTATTTGTGATTTTCTTAGATGTTTCATGAGCTGGTTGAACTAATTACTTGTTCCTATAAGAGTTGGTATTATACAAACTGCTTATTAGTTATTTTCCTTAGATGATTTCAGTAAGTTGGAGTTTGTTTTAAGTTGGAGTCGGTTTAAGATTTGATAAATTAGTAGATACATAATAGAAGACGTTAAAGACAACTATACATGAGTCAATTTTTTTGGAAATCAGCTGCTTGATATAAACACACAATATCAAATTTTGTATGTGTTAATATGTAAATATGTTGAGTGGTAATGTTTGGTTCATAAATAAGTATTTGAAACTTAATCTATAAGTTTGGGTGGGATATTAGTTGTGTTATTGTTTGGTCATTTGAGTTATGTCTCAGCATGTGATACTAATTAGTGTACGTACATGATTAGATAATTCTCTTTTTTGCTTGCCCACTAGCTCTATACCTTGTACTAATTGTGTGATTTCGTTTTGCAAGTTTTGCTTATTGAAATAAGGAATTTGAAGCTACATTTAACTTCAATCACACGCCGACACACGTGCTAGTAATATTTCTCTTTGGTTCTTATTATGATATATTTGACTATCATAATACTTTGTGTGTTTGTTTCAATTTATCCTGTTGATTCTTACATTGGTTTTAAATTATCTTACTGATGTTTTATGCATTGATATTGATATGCCATTTTTTATATACCATTGATACTGATATGCATTGATATTGATATGCCATTGTATATATGATATGTGAGCTGCACTTAGGTTAATGCATACATTGCTTATATTGTTAATCACTTACAGAATTATGAATATTTGTACTGAGTCATTTTATATGAAAGAGATGATTGATTATGCATTTGGTCCTTCTAGGTTGTTTAATGACTTATTTGTTTTCTAGTTCTGTAGTTGTTTAAACACTTATTGAATTCTGAATCTACAAGTTAACTGGACTTTGTAGTTTAAATTCTGAGATTACTCGTAGGCGGTGTAAAAATTAGTGCATGAAACCACATATGTATTACATATGTGTGCTAAGTCGATCAGAATTAACTGTTTACATTTAATAATTGTGATTGTATAGGTTTAGTTAGTACCCAAATTTAATAATTTGTTGATTAATGTGGTTTTACTTAAAGTTAGAACATATAATGGTGCACAAGGATTGGGTGCATTTTTGTCGGTAAGTTTTAAATTTTATAAGCTATTATGTAGTATAGGTTTGTGCAGTTGAGTAGTGTTCTTACTGTCGTTATAGTATAAAGAGCTGATCCTGCTAATGAAAGATGGGCATTAGATTTTGTGGAGGCAGTCATTGCGGACATGGGATATCTAGACATGATTATTTTTCCGTGTATTGATTGCCGCAACATAGATCATCACCCTAGTAGTGTTGTAGTTGATCACTTGGTAAGGAGAAGAATGGATGAGGCATATAAGATGCGTTCTGACTGGTATCATCATGGAGAATCGAAGAAAGGGATCGAAATAGAAGAAAAATTAAGTCAGGTAGATGATGAGATTATAAGGCTGTATCAAGCTGCTGAGGTATTGGATCAATTTGGTAATCTGACTGATGTCAATGAGATTGCGGAGGGTGAGGATCAGAAAGAAGATGAATTCCTTGTGAAGCTTGCTGATGCTGGAACACCATTATACCCATCTTGTATAAATCACAGTAAGTTATCGGCCATAGTTTCGCTATTCAGACTCAAGACGCAGAACGGTTGGTCTGACAAGAGCTTCAACGAGCTGCTCGACATATTGCTTGACATGTTGCCGGAAGATAATGTCTTACATACATCACTGTATGATGTTAAGAAATTTCTTAAGTCATTTGATATGGGATACCAAAAGATACATGCATATGTGAACGACTACTGTTTATTCAGGAAAAAATACAAGAAGCTCGAGAAGTGTCCCAAATGCAATGCTTCAAGATGGAAGACCAATATTCACAACGGTGAAGTTAGTAAAGGGATCCCACAAAAAGTACTACGGTATTTTCCGATTATCCCTAGACTGAAGAGGATGTACAGATCCGAGAAAATAACAAAAGATTTAAGATGGCATCACAGTAATAAGAGTGTTGATGGGAAGTTGCGTCATCCTGTTGATTCAGTTACATGGGACCACATGAATAACAAATACCCAGACTTTGCATCTGAAGAAAGGAACATAAGGTTGGGATTGGCTACAGATGGATGTAATCCTTTCAATATGAAGAATTCGAATTACAGCTGCTGGCCTATATTGTTAGTAAATTACAACCTACCACCTGATTTGTGCATAAAAAAGGAAAACATCATGCTAACCTTTTTGATTCCAGGTCCACATCAGCCAGGAAATAGTATTGATGTCTACTTAGAGCCATTGATAGAGGATCTTAATCATATGTGGAATTCAGGGGAGTTAACATATGATTCATTGACTAAGTCGAATTTCATCTTTAAGGCAATGTTGCTCTGGACCATAAGTGACTTTCTAGCCTATGGGAATCTTGCAGGATGTAAAGTAAAGGGTAAGATGGGCTGTCCATTATGTGGGAAACACACAGATAGTATGTGGCTTAAGTTCAGTAGAAAACATGTCTACATGTGTCACATAAAGGGTCTTCCACGAGAACATAGATTTAGAGGGAAGAAAATGTGGTTTGATGGAAAGGTTGAGCTTCGGAGAAAAAGTAGAATACTAACTGGTCAGGAGATTTCCAGGAACCTCAAAAATTTCAAAAACAACTTCGGTAATGTTAGAAAACCTGCAGTAAGAGAAAACAGAGTGAATTTTGCAGATTAGAATCTGATAGTGAGGAGTTGTATAGTGAATTAGAGGATAAGAACGATTTAAATGTGGATAAAAAAGAGTTATCAAGATGGAAGAAAAGGTCTATCTTTTTTAAACTACCATATTGGGAGGTAATATGTGCTGTAACTTTGATTTTTCTCTTATGATAAAAAGCAAATCATGTCTTGTTAGCTGTTTGTTTGTTTGTCGAATCTCCCACTTAGACATTACTTGGATGTAATGCATGTTGAAAGGAATGTGGCTGCAAGTACTGTATCGATGTTGTTGCATTGTGGAAAGTCGAAAGACGGTTTGTAGGCTTGTAAAGACTTAGAGAATCTAGGGATTGGAAAGGATTTACATCCTAGAATCCAAGGAAAAAAGACATATTTACCTCCAACACCTTGGTCTTTATCGAAGTCAGAGAAGAAGATCTTTTGTAAAAGACTGTATGACTTTAAAGGACCAGATGTGTATTGTTCAGATATATCCAGAGGTGTATCACTTGAAGAATGTAAGGTTTCAGGTCTTAAATCACATGATTATCATGTGTTAATGCAGATACTTCTTCCAACTGCTCTTAGAGGTTTACTACATAAAGGTACTAGGGTAGCAATTGTACAGTTATGTGCATTCTTCAATCAGTTGTGTCAAAGAGTTATTGACAGATAACATATTATATCAATAGAAGCAGAGATTGTGGAAACTATATGCATGATTGAGAGGTATTTCCTGCTAAGCTTCTTCGATATAATGCTCCATTTGACCGTACACCTTGGAAGAGAAGCAAGGTTGGGTGGACTAGTCCACATTAGATGGATGTATCCATTTGAAATGTATAGTTGTATAATATTTTTCAGTATTTATAACAATTATGATTGAATTGATTCTGTTTGTTGGCTAATCTTAAGTCTGTTTTCTCTTGTGCAAAGGTATATGAAAGTGTTGAAAGATTTCGTGAGAAATCTTGCACGACCAGAAGAGTGTATAGCTAAAGCATATCTTGCTGAGGAGTGAATTCAGTTTTGTGATGAATTTCTAAAGAGGTCAACAAATGTACAAGAGAGATTAGATGGAAACATAGAGTATGAGAGTAGTTATATATTGGATGGTCGTTCAATATCTAGGGGAATTCCGTTCAACTTTACTGAGATGGAGCTGAAGATAATACACCTTGCTTTCCTCTAGAATACTTGTTGTGGAACAATACGTTGAGTAAGTATGATGTGAGTTTTTATTATATTTATTACTAACCAATCAAATATTGAATTATGTCTGGTTACATTGTAGTAAGCACCTGCAATACTTACAAGACACAAATGTAAGATGTCGGCGTGATGCATCAACCTTGTGGATGATGCATACTCAAAATTTCACAACTTGGTTAAAAGAAAAGGCAAGCTATAGTCATTTGAATATTCTGTGATTCTTATAACAGCACACTTTATATTTTTTGAATAACTTGTTGTACTTTCTCATGTACCACTTGATTCAACTGACCATGGAAAAACACTTAAGTACTTAGCATACGGTCCACGAATGTCTGCGCGGTCGTATACAGGTTATATTGTCAATGGAGAATGGTATCATACAAGGTTTACTAATAGGAAAAGTCAGAATAATGGTGTTTATTATGAGGCTACGACAGTGTGTAGATCTAGTTCTAAAGACACCTCCCAAGTTGTTGATTTGGTCTCATACTACGGTACAATTACATACATTATTTTGCTAGATTATAATGTCTTCTAGGTACCACTGTTTCAGTGTCAATGGGTAGTTAAAGCAATGGGGTTAAAGTAGAAGAAGGATTCACATTAGTAAATCTGAGTCATAGTCAGGTCTCTTTTGCAAGAGATCCTTACATATTGGCATCTCAAGCGAAGCAGGTGTTCTACTTACAAGAAGATGAGTCATCGAACTGGCATGTAGTTATGAGAAGTCCGTCAAGAAGATACAGTGAGATGGAAGATGTACATGAAGGAGTTACAGACTTTGGGAGATTGTTGTCAGACATTGGTGTAGACATTGATACATATTTTGAAATGGATGAAGCAGAAAATGCTAGAATTGATTATGAAGGGATCTATATATTAAACGTGGATTCTTGAGTTTATATCATATGGTTTATGTGTCTGTAATTGTTTGGAAGCTGATTTATGTGACTGTCTTTATATTTGAATTTTTAAAAAAAAAAATGATTGAGTCTTTACCATTTTGTATGTGTGTTTATATGACTAAAATGTGACTGTTTTGACATATGGTTGTCTTTACATTGAGTTTATATCATATTAACTCTATTTGTTATTTGTTTGCCATTTATTTCAGGTGAGCTACTATGGGTAAGAAGTCCAAGAAGCATGGTAGGAAACCTAAGCACAATGACAAGAAGACAGATGTAGAGGTAGAACATGTGGAGACAAAGAAGCGTGGTCAGAAACCTAAACAGAATCCATATACCAATGTGGAGGTTGAACATATGGAGATTATTGTACCAGATGGAGTAGATGTTGTAGATGACCAAACTAAGCAGCCTTTGACAGATGCAGCACGAGATGTTGTGACAGACACTGTAGATGACCAAACTAAGCAGCCTTTAAAAGATGCAGCATGAGAGGATGTGACAGACGCTGTAGATGCTGCTGATGACCACACTGTTGTAGATGACCAAGCCACTGGTAAAGCACAGAGTGATGATGAACTGATAGGCAAGCTTGAATTGTCGGAAGATTTTGACATGCACATGAGGCAAATCAGAAGAAGCAGCGAGGACCAACTCGAATGAAGATATCGCCAAATGTCCAAACAGTAAAGTTTGAGTTGATTTTAATGCAGTTGGAGAACCTTATAGGCCTGGATCAGTTAAGTTATCATCGTACCTAGGGCTATTAGTGCGTGAGCATGTACCATACACGATTGAAATATGGACAAAGATTGGAGAAGATATCAAGACTAATTTCTGGAATTCTGTGCAGGTTATATTTTAATTCAAACTTAATTTTAATATACTAAGTAGTCTTGTTTAACTTACTGGTTGTTGTGAATTGGTTTTCGTGGGTTATATTTTTACAGGCAAGGTTTGAGCTAAATGAAGAGTTCCATAAGATTGATGTTCTTAAACAAATGGGCTGTTTGTGGAGAGTGTTGAAGTCTCGAATGATTAGAGAGATTTAAAGAGTTGAAAATACTCAACAAAGGATGAATCTGCGACCAAAGAATATATCTCCATTTGACTGGCGTAAATTTGTTAAGGTCAAAACAAGTCCATCATTTAAGGTATTTAAAATTCTCCCAGTGAAGTTTATGTGTTCAATCATATATTAAGTTTTAACATATGGTTGTGTTAGGCTGTGAGTGATAGCTACAGAGCAAGAAGGAGCAAACAGATTCCATACACGTGTAGTCGAAAAGGAATGGTTAGACTTGCAGAAGAGATGGTCAGCAAAAAAAGACTTTATATTGGTTTTGCAATTATTAGAACATATTATAAACTTATATAACATTGTTAATTCTGTATTTTTTTCAGAAGAGTAATAGTGCAGATCCATCAGATGTGTCAAGATTAAAGGTTTGGGTTAAGTCGCGTACCAAGAAAGATGGTATGCCAGTTAATACAAACGCAGCTAAAAAGATTGTGAGTTCTGAACTATAAGCTGTTTGGTTAAGGTTTTGTTAGTGTTGTGCGTATGTTGAGTTGATTGTTTTGCTTTGAATTTGCAGCAAAAGGCAGCAAAGATTATCAATAATGATAAGGCTCCCTCAAGGATAAATGCAGGAAATGATGCACTAAGCAAACTTTTAGGACATGATAATCCAGGTCGATTATGGGCGTTGGGAAGGAGCATGACAAAAACAATACTAGCTTGTCTCCAGGTTAATAGTAAGTACATGAATGATGTTTTAGAGAATCAAGTTCATCTACAACACAAGGTTATTGAATTGGAAGACATTATTTCCATATTGAAAAACCAGGTATTTGACGTGATTTATTTACAAGATTGAATACATAATCTGATTGAATACTTTTCCAAATTTATTTTCAAGATTGAATACATAATCTGATTGAATATTTTTCCAGATTGAATACAAAATCTGACTGTAACATTTTGTACTATGATAGAGACAGGAACCTGAAATTGGCGAAAACTCTGTAGTAAGAGTAAGTCAAGTGTATGAAGTTGTTATTGTTATGGTTATCTTACTTGCTATTCTAATATGTTTTTATAATTGACTTTGAGTAGAGTGTGAACAAAAGATTGCAACCAAGATGTTTATTGATCGATTGGTGTGCAAGTGATGATATTGTGGCTGAGCGTCGGATTATTTATGAAGATCCAAAAGAAATGGTTAATGAATGTCGCTTAGGACCTCTGGATATTAAGGTTTTTGTCGAAACTGATACCAAGCCAGAAGCTTTTCTTTGGAGACCTGCTGAGAAGATGTCTACTATTAAAGAAGTTGTTGGACGAATGATTGCTTGGCCTGTATCTAAGTGTATAAATCTAGAAAAGATGGTGCAACCAGAAGAAATTACACCACTTGTAATGTCTATTGGTAATAGATTTTCACATTAGTATACATATATGTGATCATATAAGAGATTTATATCGTTGTTTAATTATGTTCTTACAGTGCCCAAACACAAATGTTGTCAATATATGCAAACTTCTGGACTTGTCATCAGATGATGTAGTTGTGGTTGAGGGACGTTGGCAGTCACAAAATCATAATGCATTAGTGAATGGACTTCTTCTTGGACCAAAGGCAGTGAAAGTTTATGTCGATGTGATACATGCAGTGGATATGACATATCTGGAAGACTGTCTACATTCTTTTGTAGGTTGGCCTGTCAACAAAGTTGTCTTTGAATCACCAACTACTCATTCAGGTATAGAGAAATCCGATGCAGGAGGTCCCAATAGTCAGAAGTTTGCAGCCACTACTCAAAAAGGTAATACTGACTTTTATGGCCAGAAGTTTGCCACAACTAGGCTGAAGTCTCCTACGAAGACACTAGCGTCACATTCTCCTACTCGAAGATCTCCGGTATTTTGTTTTTTCTGATTTGTAAGATGCAGTTTTTATTTATTTTAATCTTTCTATTTATTTGTTTCATATTGTTTAATATGGCAGCGTAAACATGGACCTCGAGGTATAAAAGAAAACCAAAAATGCAAGTTGATGGATATTGGTGACAATAAGTAAGTCGTTGCTGAGGGACATGTACACTCAGTTGACCCACAGAAGATGGTTCATTTTGTTCGTTTAGGGCCTAATGCAGCTGCAGTTTGGGTGGATGTCGTCAAAGTAGATGATGCAGCTGTTTGGAAGCCATCTGACGAGATCGAGTATATGAAAGTCGCTCTTGGTTCGTTTTTGAGGTGAAGAACAAAGGTAAATCACTGTATATGTTGTTTTATAAACGTTGTGTTCTGGTTTTATGTTTGATTGTGATTATTAAACTATTATACAAACAATTTCAATGTTACAGGGAATGAAGAAATCTGGTCCAGCTTAGGTAGTACTAATTACTTGACTAGGCTAACTTAAATGTAATTTATCTTAGACGTTTTGGAATCAGACTTTTGTTATTTAGGTTCAATGGGTTACAAACTTATGTAATGGAACCAAGACCTATGTTTAGCTGAATGAATATGATGTTTTAACAAGTAATTCGATTTAAGTTTAAGTTTTTTCAAATCAGTATTCAATTTCAAATCAGCATTAGATAGCACATTGGTACATGTAATGTAAAATCATAGCAATGAAAATTAGCTATCATATAGTATAATACAACACATTTATTTAATGTAACAGAATAGTGTATAGCATTACACATTTGTTATTGTATATAGAACTATTATAGCACTCAAATTGGCTTATCTTATTGTTTATTTATAAAAATAAAACTGCTATAATAATCAACATTATATCACTATATAATTGCTATAATAAATTGTTTAACATAGCATAGACAATTAATGCTATCATAGAATCGGAACCTACCATAGTTGTGGATGTCATAGCATTTGAGAAAACACTATCTAACATGTAGAATAGAAAATTTTCAGCGCTAACAATATGTGTTTTTCTTGTAGTGGATAATTCATGATAACTTGACAATTTTTTATTTGATAAATCAAGAACCCAAGCTTCGTTAACTAAACACTAGGTGACTTCGAAAAATAATGTTTATAGTTTAAAATAAATTATATTTTTTAAACAAAAAGATGTCACATATTCGGATAAACTTTGGACAAATATTTAAGATATTTAACTTTGGAGAAATAACTTTTTATTTGATTTTGTTTAATTTCTTTAAATAGGATTGTTAAGACATTTTTATAACTCTCAATAGCCCTGGGCATTCGGGTCCTCGGCTCGAATTCGGGTCAATTCCTTTCGGGTTTGGGTCTTTTGGTAAGGAAGTTTTATATCTATTTAGGACCCGCTACAATTTTGGTTCAGTTCTGGGTCGGGTCGTTCGGGTCCAGGTCTGTTCGAATCCAAATTTTTAGGAACCAAAAAATACTCGTATACTTATACACCCGAAAATTTCACGAAGACCCGAACCTGGACTCGGACGCGAATACCCGAAAAATACCTATATACCCAAAAATTACCCGTATACCCGAAAATACCCTATTGTTTCTCATAAATTACTCAAAATATTAAAAAAATAACCTAAAAATAATTAAATACCCGAAGACCCAGACCCAAACCTAGACCCAAATGCTTGTATACCCGAAAAATACCCGAATACTCGAGAAAATTTTTGGGTACCCAAGAACCGAAAAGGTACCCGATCTGTTTTGGATAGAAATCGGACTCGACCCGATACCCACATGTATTTTATAAATGTACCCCATAGGATAAAACTGTAGGACCCGGATCCGGACCTGAACCTGCTTTTTCGGGTCAATTTCGGTTCGGTTCTTTGGATCCGGGTATTATGCCCAACGCTAATTCTCAATATAGATGTCAATGAACAGTTTCTATGAAATATGACAGGCCCATAAAATACAGATATTCAGGCCTTCTATAAATTTATATCCATAAAATATTACGCTGAATTTCGGAAAATAATAATATAATAAAAATAAAAGAGTAGTTCTCATATATGGAATAGCTTGACAGAACCACGAATTTTTACACCAGCTTTTCTATCTATTAATCCTCAAATTTCTGAATAATAAGATAAATTTCAGAATCCAAATTAGGCATAATTCATGCAAATTTTCTGCGTTAAATTTTCTGTAGCTTATTATTCATGCATAAATCGAAACAAATTTGTGTAAATAAGTCTTCAAAATATGATTTTTGCAAAATCTTTGTATATTGATCTGCAAAAACTTGTCAAACTTCAACCATTTTGTAGTTTATTGTTAAATTTCTTCAATATTAAACTTTTTTTCCTTTTTTTTTTTCTCTTTTTATGCAATGTTCAGTTAATTTTATATTAATTTTTTTTCATGCATTAAAAAGAATAATATGAATCACATATATATCGTTTAGAAAATGAAGAATCTTTGCTGAGAAACCAAATAGAGACAACTAGAGCGTGGAAAATGAGGGACAAATGATACCAAAAAAAATGAGGGACAAATAGATGACAATAATATTAGAAACAAACAAGAACCACTTAAGTTTAAAGCCAAATTTTTTTTTTGTCAACCAACACATCAATAAAATCAAACACCAAAACATGAAGGAAGAGTTTACAACACTAAACCATTAGGTGACACTCTAACAGAACGAGCGAGAGTATCAGCCTTATAGTTTAGAGTTTGCAGGATTACATGAATAGAGAAAGCACTAAAAAGAGATCTCAACCTGTGAAAATCCTCCTGATACGACTGGAAGGCAGACCATTCTTCTGGATAGAACAACAACTTCAAATTATCCATACAGTCTATAGCTAACTCCACTTCTAAGAACTGAACGAGATTAGAGATTTCATGGCCCAAAGGACAAGTTCCACCACAGAGTGTAATGTTGAGAGACTTCTCCGTATTCGACGTGCTCCCATACATTCTCCAGATGTAGAGTCTGGAAAGCAAACACAGCCTAGTCCAGTGTGAAGGTCAGAACTTTTTCATGAGGCATCAACAAAGCATCTGTAACTCATAAAAGTCGGGTCTACCGTCAAAGGAAAAGACACCCCTGACCAAATCGAATTCGAGCTCAGTGATCCTGGTTGGCTTGCATGACTTTTTTGATGTGTAGCCTGTGACCATTCTTTCACATCGTGCTCCGCTTGGACTATTAACTCCCGAGGGTCTTTGCTTGTTCCTGAAAAGCAATTCTCATTTCTAGCTTTCCAGAGGAGCCATATCAACCACGGGATAACTTTTGCATTTACAGAATCTGGTTGTCTCCAAAACAAAAAGCCAAGATTGTACCAAATCGAATTCCCCGGAAAAACAATAACGGATGAAGGAATAGAGGATAACACCATGTTTAAATTGCCGGGAGGACATTCAAAAAGAACATGATTAATAAACTCCTCCTCAGCCCCACATCTGCTACATCTAGGATCACAACTAATTCTCCTATTAGTCATGTTCTTCTTAACTGCAACACAACTTAATAAAGCTTGCCAAATAAAATGTTTGATTTTATTTGGACAATTTAGCTTCCATATTTTCGATTGTAAAGCCTAAAAATTTGGTCCATAAGAACCAAATCCAGTAGAGAATTACTTTCCTCTATTTTATAACCAGACTTTACTGAATAACGACTGGATTTTGTATAGTGCCAGCCCCAATAATTTGATCGTACACTCCTTGGGATTGGTATTCCCATGATCAATTGAACATCAGAAGGAACAAAGTATTGGAGTAATAAAATTTCTCACCAAGATCTAGTTTGAGAATCAATAAATGTAAATGATATGAAGCCAAAATTTAAAGCCAAAATTTAAATGATATAAAATTATGTAATACATTAAATAGTATTATTTTTTGTCAACATTGGACCACAACTGGCCGGCCCATTAGCCAAGTTTCTGCATAATACAGACGGCGGGACTCGATTCCTAGACGTACAGGTGCGCCTGCTTTTAGTAGACTTACCACCTGACACTAGAGTAAATGCCACTTGCATACATTAAATAGTATTTTAACTAGCTTGTTTTTAAGAAAAAATTATTCATAAATCCTTATAGATTTCTCTAGCTATGCATGCATTTTTTTTTATAATAAAACTCTTATGCATGAATTGTTGTGAATTATGCACAATTTATGCATAAATTTATGCATTCAAATCTACACCATATAATTCATGCATAAATCAAAAATAGATTCGTGTGTATAAGTGTTCACATATAATTTGTGCAAAAACTTTGTATATAACTCTACAAAAAACCACACAAAAAAAATCTGCAAAAATTTGTCCAAGTTCAACGAGATTTTAGAGTACAAACACATCATATTAGTTTTTTTTTAATGGTTTTCTAACACAGCATATTATTTTTCTATTTTCATTTTTTTCCTATCCCTCCACATATCTAATCTTTAGTTTTATATTAAATTTACTAGTATATATGCATTAAATGAAAGACAATCTAAATAACACACAAATCATCCAAAAGATGAAGAATCTCGACTGGTTCTGAATGAAGCCGAAGATAAACCAAAATATAAAAAAATTATTAAATTGTAGTATATCGTTTTAGTCATTCATTATACATAAACTTTTAAGTAAGATATAAAATCCACATAACAAGATAATAAACTAAATTTTGTTATATATATTAATTGCTTTGATTAACAAAATCTCATCTCCCGTTGTGAATTTATAGACTTGTTCTACTTTGGAGTGTCATAACTCATTGTAGCTGTTGTTCCATAGATTTGTGATGTACTTTTGTGATTTATTGATCATATATATAATTCCAAAACAAAAGATGCAAAAAGTTATTGTTAATTAATGAAATAAAAAAATTTTTTTTTGTTAAATTAAATGAAATAACAATTTGGTATGTTCAAATTTTTTATTGGTAACCTATTCTATACATGAAATTTCTTATCACTTTTAATCTATAGTTTAATTTGGGTATTTTGGTTTTGGAAAAAATAAATTCTAGAACTTCGTACCCTTAACTACAAGGCAAATTAATTAGTTCAAAATGTTAAAAAGTTATCTAGAAATTATATATTTGTAAGAAATATATTTCATTTTTGGACTCGGTTTCTATAATTGAGTTAGATTGACAAAAAAATTCTGGAGCCAAATAGTTTTTTTGTTGAGTTCATTCAAGTTTCGTTTGGTTCTCTATAAAATAAACCATATTCTTAATTTCAATTAATATAATATATTTTATACATTTAAAAGTTAATGTGTTCATTTAACTGGGTTGAACAAAATCAAGAGTTTTGGAATAATTTCGTAAAGGTTTTTTTGCACAGTTTAAATAAAATTTAGTCCATATATATACAGTTTGAAATTTTTTTTTATAAAAATATTATACTAAAAGATTTTGGATTGACAACATTTATCTTTCTATTAATGCTTATATATAATGTGTACATCAACCATCAAATATGATTGAAGATACAGTATCCCCGCAAAACCTATACGGAACAGCGGCAACAATAAACGTTTTTCACCAACAGCTTCCTACACTATGTCTTGTTGCATCAAACGGAGCCAACAAACTGATGTAGAGAAATTTAAAAATGTGATTGTGATGTTGAAGATTATAAAAAAAAATCAACATTTAAATGATATATATATATATGATGGTAGATACAATCTTTTAAATGATATCATAAATATATATATGAATATTATGTAAATGATACTTGCGTAACCAATAGACAGTTGAATGATAATTTTAAATTTTAAAGTATTTCAAATATGTGGATACAAAATTGATTGTATAATGTTGGAGAAGTATCGCTATGCCTCACTTCTTCATTCCCAGTATTAGGTTTCTTACTCGGTTCTCAGTTTGTTATCTCGTTTCTTATCGTTATTTATGTAGCTTAATTTTTAATTTATCTTCTTAGTTATCTCTATATTCTGTCAAAAACTCAAAAATAGTATTTATAAAATCTGACATATAATAAAAAAAATTACCACCTAATAGCTCAATATGATAAATGACGTGATATGTGTGAAAACATACAGACCACAAATTTTAATTGAAACATTTTTAAACATTTGTCAGTAATGCATCATCATAAGTTAATCTGAGAGTCGTTGACCAATCCGACTACTATAAAATTGTCAAGTTAATCTGAGAGTCGTTGACCAATCCGACTACTATAAAATTGTCGTGCACGTCTGCTTATATTAAAGGGAAAATATCAATTTAATTTTTTATTTATCGAAAAAGATTGATTAAATCTTGAATTTTAGATGTGGTTAATTAAACTTTCAATTTTTTTTATTTCTAAAAAAAATCTTCAACTTTGTGTTGACCAGACCAATTTAACCTTTTGCAAAAATGGAATCAAAATTGACTTTGAAATCGAAAGCCAAATTAGAAATTGGAAGTCCGATTCACTTCTTATTTTCGTTATGAAGAATCTATAAGCTTGATTTGCTCTTTTCTTTCAAGAATGAGCTCAAACTCGTCGATTTAAAATATTTGGATTTTTTCCAGAAATCAACAAAAAATTAAAGGTTTAATCAACCACATCCAAAGTTCAAGGTTTAATCAACCATTTTTGGTAAATACAAGGTTAAATTGACATTTTCCCATACATTAAATCTTTTTTCTCTTACATTTCTGATTTCACAAATTTTTTACTTCTCATTTTTTCAACAATTAATTTGATAAAACTCTAATGTATAATTCAAACCATAGACCATTCTTATTACAAGAAACTATACAATTTTCTGGTCTCGAACTTGGATAGAAAAACCTACATAAATGTTATTTTTATAACATTTACATATATATAATAAAAAATTTAAGTAGAAAGTTTAAATATTCAGCTCTACTTTTTATTGTAAAAATGTATATCATCCCTCCTGAAAAATAGTTTTTCCAGTTGAGAAGACCACAGCCTTAGAAAAAAGAGTCGAAATAGATCTTTAATTGATCCGATTCAATTTTACAATTAATTAACAAATTCTAAAGTTTTAAAAATTTATTACTATAATTTATGAGACACAAAAACATGTTTCCGCTATACTAGTTTTATATTCTTCTGTTCTATAAATTATTCAGATTCTCCACATATTTTAGAAATTAATGTGATTTGAGTCATATAATTCTGCTGTATACAGATTAATATAGTAAACAATACCTGACATACGCACTAAATGCATTTGCATATTTTTTTACAAAAATTTCATCCAACATGTTTTTTTACAACTTTATTTTTCATCTTTACATAAGTTAATTATGTAATTGACACTATAAACTTCACATAACAAAATTTAGATTTAATATATTATTTATTATGATTTCAATGTTTCTTTGCCAAAACAAAATCCTGAAAATAAAATTTAAACTGAATGCTTTTGTAAGGAAATAATGTTATAAATAATTAATATAAAATGAAAGAAACCGAAATATTTTTCTTAAAGTTTTATTATCATTTCGATCAGATTTTTTGCCCTAGGTTGATTGATTTTATGTTGTGAAAGGCTAAAAGCCTACAGTCTAAAAAAACATATGCATTAAAATCTTAAATTAAATATTTTAAATTAACTAATAAAACGAATTTTTTAAGTTAACTAATAAAAATGAATAATTCAATACATATTTTTTTGTAATTAGTCAACAAGTTAATAAATTAATATAAAATTCCAGTTGAACCAAACCGGCACTACAAGAAAAAGAGGTTAAAACCGACGGATTTTGTTTCGTCGGAAATTTTTGCCGGTTTTCCGACGAAAACCAACGGATTCTCTAATTAATTTAAAAATAAATAAATCCGTCGGTTTCCGTCGGAAAACCGGCAAAAACTTTCGACGGGATTTGTTTCCGTCGGAAATTTTGAATTATTTTCCGATGGAAACTGACGGAATTTAATATTTTAATCACATTTTTTAATTTTCAGTTTATTGCATATCACAAATTTTTTATATTGTAGACAACACCGTCTACTAGAGGACGAGTTTTTGGGCTTGGCAACCTAGCCAGTTCCTCAGGCGGGCTTTCTCAATTACGGTCGAGAAATTTATCGGCAACAGAACGGGAAGAGCTCGTTATGCTCCGATCAAAATCAGAGGATATGGAGCGTAAGCAGATGGAGCTCGAGACACATCAAAGACAGCTCGAGGCGCATGTAAGACAACAAGATGAGCAAATGGCTAGATTTCAAGAAATGTTCTCGGCATATTCCAATATGTTTTCAAACACTCAACGGAGTCCCGGGAATTAGATTACTACAGTATTTGTAATATTTTGTTTTCTCGACTCAAAACATTTAATCAATATTTTTATCAATTTCTTTTTTTAATCAATTTAAGATTTTATAATTTTTTTTTCAAAAATAAATTTTATTTTATTTTTTTAAAAAATAAAAATTAATATTCCGTCGGTTTCCGTCGGAAATAATTTATCCGTCGGTTTCCGTCGGAAAATCTATTGCTGTCGGAATCCGTCAGAAATAATTTATCCGTCGGAATCCGTCGGAAACGTCCGACAGAAACTGACGGGTATTCCGTCGGAATTTTCCGACGGATTCCGACGGATAAAATATTTCCGACGGATTCCGACGGAAATAGATTTTCCGACCATGCCGAACCGACGGCTTATTTCCCGTGACTACGCTGTCGGTAAGGATATTTCCAACGGTATTTCCGACAGATTTGACCGTCAGAAATCACCCCTTTTTCTTGTAGTGCGGTGGGAAGAAAGACATATGTTGGCGAAACTGCATGTTCTTCTATCTATCAATTAACGAAGCTTCATGTTATTTTATTTTTATTTTATTATTTACGTGTTGTACCCACTATGTTTTTATAATGGTAAGGTCCAAATTATATATTATGATAATTATGTTGTCCTAAAATTTTAATTATTAGTTAGTGGATGATTAAAAAATGTTTATTAATATATCTTTTCATACAATAGAGAAGCAATGATGTATAATTATTTCGAGAAGAATTGACTTTTATCAATGCCAAAGATACGAAGAAAAGATTTGGGTTTACTTAACGTCGGATGTGATAATATTAAACATATATAATTGCTAGTGTACATATTGTCGACAATACATCATTCAATTCAATTTTTTTTCTTCCAGTAGTAGCACATACTAAATCCACTAAAAACAGGCACACTTGTATATTCCAAAATCAAATTTCACTATTTACATTATATAGAATTTTGGCTAATGGGTCGGCCAATTATAGCCCAATGTTAACAAAAAATCATCATTCAATTTTATTTATGCTTTTGTTTGCATAATATTATTAATAAAAAAACGTTCATTTATCTATATATGCAATGTCGATAAACTAATATACTATGTAAATTTCATACATCTAATACTCAAAGTTATTTGATGCCTAAAGAAAATAATTAAAAACTCAAATATGCTGTTAGTAAAGTTACGATACAATTTATGTAATCACAATATCTATTGAAATATGTACCAATTTATACTTACAAAATTTTTATAAAATTTTCTGCCAAGATTATTTACCTATTGAATTTTCTCTGTTTAATTTTGCTTCCTAGATTAATTTTTTTATTGGTTACTTTTTATAAATTTTTCAAAAGGTTTATCATGTTATGCTGCATAACATTCACTTTTCAAATAAATGTTCATAGACATAGCAAATTATCTTGCATACTAAAAAACTAAGAAATTGCATGTTGAAGAAAAAGTATATAAACTATATAAAAAGTAGTTAAATATCTATTTTTACAGTTTTGTCTATTTGATTCAAAAATGTTGTGTTGCTTTGTGAGATAGTGTTTAAGACTTGGTTCAAACCTTATAACTTATGGAGCTAATTAATTGTTGGAAAACATGTTTTATACATCACTTAATGTGCTTAATTTGTATTTATTCGGCTTTAACTATATTTATCTCCTTTAACAACAACAAAAAAACTATAGCTATCTGTCTGTTTACTGTGTTTTAATTTCACTATTCGTAGCTAAAATGGAATCTATTTCTTATCTGATTGTTGACTTTATGAGCATAATCGACTTAAAATAATAACGAAGCATAGGTCGTATCATGAAAGTTGATTTGGCTGAGGATTTGATGCTTTTTGGTTCGACCAATACATAAGACATCCACCAAGTTCTTAATCTTGTATTTTCTTATCTGCCCGCAATATCATATCTCTTAGAATCGCACCTAACTAATCTGATATCGTGCTTTTATAAAACATAACTTATATTATTGATAGTGTCAAGACTCAAGATAAAATATAACATCTAGTATTATGGTGTCATATACTTTGTGAGTCAACTCGTGCTACTTGTGAGTTGTTTGTTTTTGTTTAAAATTAAAGTCTGAAACCTATTTACGAAAAGAAAAAGAAGTCTGAAACCTAAAACTTTAATTATTTACTATACTACTTTGCATTTGATTGCCAAAAATGATCTTCTCTAACAAAAATTAGTAACTAATCCTTGCTTGTTAATTAGTAGCACTGGCTCAATCAAAATATAGGCCCTATTCTGAATTTTTTTGTGTGTAAATAAGGTTCCCAAAAATATTCTTTTGTAGAAATGGGCTCCAAAATATTTTTGTTTAACCTATAATACCTGTAAAAAAAAGTGGATCATGTTTGCACACCCTCTGAACCGCTCCTGAATATAAAATAGGTTATGATTCCCTAAATACAATAGCAATATTAGATACCCATAATGAAATTATAGATATGAATGATGATGCTTAACTCGATTTGAATGACAAGAAGATAGAATTGCAAGCACAAGAACAAAGCGAAACTCAAACTCAACAAAGTCATACTCAACCGACTCAAATTCTACGTAAGAGATGCAAACACTCACCTACTTAGCATGATTTTGTTTCATTGGAGTTAGAAAATGACGGAAAAGAAATGGTTAAGTAGAAACTTGGTACTAAGCTAGTGGTGAATGGTAAGTGACAAGGTTATTATGGAACACATCACTCGAGCCAACATTTGATTAAGTGTCCAAAAGTTCTTAAGAAAATAGATTAGTCTACACATAATCACAAGGTAAATCGTGAGATGACTAATGAGATAAGTATTTACCATAATTTACCATTATGATATGTTGAGTATGAAAAAGTTAGAGCAAGGGACAAATAACTTAATCCAAATTGTCAGCCTAATTGTAGACGAATTGTTGCTGTAATGTATTTATAAGACTTGAGGTAAAAAAAAACTTTAACATGTATTTGCAAAGCATCGTGACCAAGTTTTTTTTACTTTGGACTTATAATCGACACATGCTATAGTAATGTGGTACATTTGCTTAACCGCCCATTCTATTTATAATGGTTGGAAGCTAAATAGTATGATTTTATCTTTTTGTGATTTGAAATCTATACACACACGTGAAAATATTGCTAATAAGGTTCTATATATAGTGTTTAAAGAAATGGGGTTAGAAAAAAGGTATACTCCATTACTTTGGATAATGCTACTAATAATATTAATAACAGCATGCAGAGAATCCTCAAGAATATATTTCAGATGATGGGTAGTTGTGGTCAATTATGTGATAAGAAACTTATTCATGTGAGAAGTTGTGCTCATATTCTGAATTAGCAAGAGGTATTTTACACAATATATAGGAAAGTTTCAGATATGTAAACACATCTCCACAAAGAAAAGAATAATTTGTACCATGTGTAGAGAGAATATTGATTAAAAGTGGGCCAAATATATCTCTTGATGTTCATACTAGATGAAACTATACATATGAAATACTAGCAGGAGCACTGAAGTTTAGAAAAAAACATTTTATTAGCATACAAGTGTTTGACACTAACTATAAATCTTTGCCTTCAGAGGAAAAGTAGAACCGTGGAGAAAATATTTGTGATTTTTGAATCTTTTTACTATCATCACTACCCAGTTTTCAATTTCGGAATTATATCCCACGCCTAGTTTATATTTCACACAGGTGTAGAAGATCAAGTTGGTGCTAAAAAAGTATGCTGCTTGTGATAATGATGATGATGTAAATCAAATGGCTCTAGATATGAAAATTAAATTTACTAAGTATTAGAGGAATTACAATCTCATTATAGTTATGAGAACCTTTTTTAGATCCAAAACTTAAACTTCAGATTTTTATGTAACTTATAAAAAAGTGGATTTCCATTACTTGTGAGATGAAAATTGAAGAAATTTAGGCGAATTTAATTATTTTATTTAAAGCTTATTAAAAATGCGTCAAGTGTTTCATCAAATCTACTTAATTTACTCACTCAATCTCCATTTGAAAATGATTTTTGATAATGTAAGTATTACAAAACTATAATTTTATAATTTAAGCCAAATATGTTGATAATGTAAATTTGAGTTGAGTTTTTGTAACAAATGACGTATTTGACTTAGAAAAAAAATTGAGTTCGTGTAAACAAGAGAAAAAACACACTTAGACATGTATATGGATGAGCCAAGGCTAGAATGAAAGTATTTTCCAAATCTAAATGTTTTGAGTTTCTAGAAGGATAACCAACATCTACTTGGTGATCTAGTTTCGATGACATATAATATTATTAACATCCCAATAACTACAGTAGCATCATAATCTGCTTTTAGTAATGAGTTAGCGTGTTAACTCTATACAGGAATCGTTTGCTTCCATAACACATTCAAACTTTACTTTGTACTCGCAATTGGTTGCATGGGTTTTAGAAGATGAAGGTAGAATTTATAGATTTGCATGTTTTCATAACTACATGAGTATTACAACCAGTGCTCATAAAAACTATAGGCGTTAGGCGGATGCTGAATTTCTACCTAGCACCTAGAAAAACTAGTCAGACTAATCAAGGCCGAGGCTATTCTAGGAGGTTTAGACGGTTTTTAAATAAATTATATTTTATATATGATAAATTAATTATATATGGTATAAATATAAAAAAATAATATGAATCAATGTTTAGAATTGATAATTAGAAACCAAAAATCAATTTTTTCAAGGTTAAGCTCACCAAAAATCAATTATTTTTATTTAATATGGTTGCCTAATCATCGTTTCAGCCTCCTAATCACTGTTTTAACGGTTTTGGTACAGTGACCGCCTACTACAACCGATTACACTAAATCTAATCAAATAGTAACCGCCTAGCGCCTAGGAACCACCTAGCCCAATTTTTTAAACACTGATTACAACTAGTATGTAGTTTTAATCGTAGGTACAATAGAAGATCACAAGACATTGTGGATAACTAATATTTTGTTGATGTTGAACCACAGTTGTATTAAGTTTCTATGATTTAATTGTTTATTTTGCAATTGTTTTGACTTGTTCGTCTGAGATAAATTGTAATTATATATATTTTTTATTCTTTTACTAGTTATAAAGTTTATAACCAATTAAGTTAACATATGAATTAAATATAGTTTTGTAGGTTTAAATGAGTGAAAATTTAAAGAGTAAATTGGTCTAATATACATAAAATTTTGTGAAACCCAATAACTACACTTTTTTTTTTTGACATGTAGAATCAGCCTATAGGTGCATGGCAAGAAAGATTATAATAGCCTTAGGCCAAATAATAATGTTTGGTGATTATAAAAAGCAATTGGACATTAACATTAATTAAGAGAGACATGTTAAATAGGGTTTTGCCTATTAAAGAAGAGTAGCTAGAAAAGTGAAAATTATTAAGTGATTGAGCGTTTAATGTGCAACAGGTACGAGAGGAATTGGACAGAGTGATGTAACCGATACACTTTTCATTTAGGTGATACAGAATAATGTAACCAATACAAATTACATTTAACAAGGAACGAGCGCATGTGGCAAGAGAAAGGGAGGCTCATGCGGAGAGTGATAAGGTGGTGGTCTCAGGACCTAATGTCAAGTCTCTTAAATCTTATCCAACGCTACTGCAATAAACAGGGCATTTGTTGGGAGCCGGATTTTCATCGATGATACGAGTTGGAAACTTGCCATGGCCCATACTACGAATAATAGAAGACAAGGTGAAGGAGAAAATGCAATTAGGAAGGTATGGGAGATGTTATCGAACACAAATTAGAAAACCTGTTAGTGGGTAACACAGAGCATAGTGTGTGCAACCAAATGTATCGATTATAGTCACATAATAGAGATGTTATCGACCACGAATTACATAACAAGTTACTCGGTAACAGTAGGCGTATCATACACAAACAAATTTAGCGATTACAAAGGCACTTAGTGTGTACAACAAAATGTATCGATAACAAAGTCACGTGATAGAGTATTTATCGAGCACAGATTACATAACAAGTTACACGGTAAAAGAAGGCATTTTGGAGTGGAAAAAGAACGAGCCGGTGTATGTGAGAAGTGAAGAAGATTATGGGTTGTACTTAGGCATAAAGGATGAGATCGGTGAGGTCGACTTGCGTGCAACCAATAGAAGTTCAAGTAGAGACGCAATTATGGCCCGCATTGGTGAAAGATCATAAAGAGTACCGGATATTGTGGGCGTGAGGGATCTAATTCTAACAAAAAAATGTAAGACAGTTCTAATGATATGAACGCTAATAAAAGATTTAGATGATACAAGGTGATGTAACCGATACAATTTTCAATTAACGTAGGTGGCGAGAGAAAAAGAAGGCTCATGCGGAGACTGATTTAGATGGTGGTCTCAGGCACTGATGTCAGGTCTCTTAAAATCTTATCCAACGCTGCAGCAATATGCGAGGCATTCATTAGGATCCGTTCCTTCAATAGTGATATGAGTTGGAAGTTTGCCATGGCCCATACTGTGAATAAGAGAAGACAAGGTGAAGGAAAAAATGCAATTAGGAAAGTTCGAGAGATGTTATCGATGGGTTACACTGAGCGTAGTGTGTACAGTACAACCAAGTGTATCGATTATGAGTCAACATAATAAAGATGGTATTGACCACGAATTACATAACAAGTTACTCGGTAACACTAGTTGTATCGTGTACAAACCTTTTTAACGATTACTAAGTCACATAGTATGTACAACCAATGTATCGATTATGAAGTCACATAATACTGTTGTTATCAACCACAGATTATATAGCAAGTTACTCGGTAACACTAGATATATCGTATACAAACAAATTTACAGATTAGTTACTACTCAACAAAAAATTGGAGACAAAATCACCTCAACTGGATATATCCAAAAATAGAGGATTAGAGAAGAAAGTGACCTACCTTGTGGAGGTGAGATACGTGACAATATTAGGTTGCACCGCAGATGGTGTGAGTTGCAGAAGAAAGAGAAAATGGAAAAGAGAGATTGAAGACGAAAAGCATTGGAGATGGTGTGAATTGCAGAAGATAAAGCTAGAAACATGAGACGAGGAAGATGAGAAAGAGTTTTGCATCTTATCTAACGATGGTGAATCTGAAATTCAATCAAGAAAACCCTAAAGCAGGCTCTGCATGAAGAAATCGAAAGAGACGAGACGAGGAAGATAAAGCACACATTGTCACTTTATTTTTTTTAGTTTTTAGAGATTTAATCTAGCTTTGCTTTAAGCATTTGCTATAGGAGATATATGGGAAATTTGGGCTATGAAACCTACCAATTATAGAGATAGGCAATTTTATTAGGGATATGGAGATATTCCATATAGATTTGTTAATATCTAAAAGTGTATTACCGTTTCTATCATTTACTTGTACTATATAAACCCATGTATATATCAATAATAATCAAGTAATTCTATTCTAAATACCTAGAGTTTACATGGTATCAGAGTAAAGATCCTAAACCCTTTTTTTTGCTAAATTCTACCGCCCACCCTATTGCTTCCTCCATTGATTTTTCAATTTAACCTTTCTTCTTCTACAAGCTTTCATAGCTTCTTCTACAATAGTGAATCCTCCACCTTCTTCTACCTTGGAGATTACGTTTTCTCCATATCTTCATCTACATCGGATCATCCTCATCATGTGTTGACTCTGTTTCTACTTACTAGCGCAAATAACTACAAGTGAGAAAAGCTAGCACGTAATAACCTTCAAACCAAACACAAATTGGGCTTTATTGATGGCACCTTAGTGAAACCATCGAGTACTTCTGCAGATTTTCCATGGTGGGTTCAAACAAACTCCATGGTCGTTGGATTATTGTATGCTAGTCTTGATCCTCAAGTGCGGAAAGCAATTTCTTTTGTTGATAATGCCAAACTACTATGGGATAATCTCAAAACTCACTACTCCATTGGTAATGCTTCTCGTGTTCAAGAGCTTAAAGGCTCTCTCGCCAATTGCACACAAGATGTTTTGGAAGTAGTTGATTACTTTGGCAAGTTGAAGATAATATGGGACGACTTGGATGACTATAAGCCTCTCTTAGTTTATTGCTGCAATAACCCTACATGTCCGCAGATGATAAAGCATGTTCAACATCGTGACCATGAACAAATCTACCAATTTTTGATGGGTTTGGACGCAATTCATTTAGCTACTACTCGTACTACTCTTCTCAGTCGCCTGAATCATGATGCCAGTCTTTCTCTCGATCATGTGTATTCTGAGATTATCTTTGAAGAAGGTCATCTTACAGTTGCACGAAGCAAATCCGATCGTCTTGATGTCGTAGGGTTCGTTGTCTGAAGTGGTGTTCAAGCAATTGCCTCTGTCACTCATTTTCCCTTTTATGGTCCGTGTACTCGTTGTGGTTGCCAAATTCACAGTGTTGATACTTGTTCTCAATGTCATGGTTTACTAGACTGGTGGATTGAAAAACATGGAGATCCTTCTAAACACAATGATTGTTCTCGGAGACGTGGTAAAGGATCAACACAAGGCCGTGGTTGTGGTCGTGGAGCTCCTGCGCGTGCAAACAATGCTCAAGTCCTTGCTGATTTATCAGACCAATCCGATATTCCAGATGTAAGCAAAGAAACATGGTCTGTGATAGTCAATCTTCTCAAATCCGAAACTTCAGGTCACAAGAAACTCTCTAGAAAGACCGATTGTGTTGATTTCTTACTTGATTCGGGAGCTTTTCATCACATGACTAGTGATTTAGATCTCTTATCCGATGTATACGATATATCTCGAAGCATCATTGTTCTTCTAAATGGCAAATATACTTTTGCCTCTCGGGAAGGGTCACTCGTTCTCGCAGACAATATAACACTTACTCGTGTTCTTTATGTTTCTGATATGTCTTGGACACTCATCTATCTAGCTCGTTTACTTCGTGAGATCTCTTGTTTTTCTTATTTCACTAACAAACTTTGCTTAATAAATGACGCACTACGAAGACGATAATTAAAGCAGGTGAAGAGAAAGATGGGATTTATCACTTTCGCGGTCAAGTTCAAGCTATTCTAAATCATGTTTCCAATCCGTTATCGCAAGCACTTTGGCATCTTTGGTTGGGTAATCTGTCTAAGAAAGTGTTATCTACCGTTTGTTCTATGTTTTTAATTTTGACTCTTCTGTTTTGAATTTAAAGGATTTTTGTGATGTTTGTTTACAAGCTAAGCAAACCAGAACACTTTTTTCAGAAAGTATGAGTAAAACAGTTGATAGTTTCTCTTTGATTCATTGTGATGTCTGGGGTCCTTACAAACAAGCTTCATTTTGTGGAGCACACTACTTTCTACCTATTGTTGATGATCACTCTCGGGCTGTATGGACTCATCTGCTTCTCGCTAAAAGTGAGGTTGCAGAAGTTCTACAAAATTTTATTCGATTGGCTAAGACACAATTCAATAAAGACGTCCAAACTGTTCGTAGTGATAATGGCACCGAATTTACTTGTTTGTGAGAATTCTTTTGTGAGAATGGAATCATTTATCAAACATCTTGTGTCTACACACCTTAGCAAAATGGTCGATTAGAACGTAAGCATCATCATATCCTCAACATGGCACACTCTCTTCTATTTCAGGCTAGTTTACCGGTCAAGTTTTGGGGCGAAAGTGTTCTTGTTGCAGCTTATCTCATAAATCGCACACCAAGCCCTCTTCTTGCAAACAAGTCACCATATGAGATTCTTCACTCCTTGCCACCGAGCTACTTTCACCTTCGTTTCTTTGGCTGTCTATGCTTCGCCAAAAAGCTCTCAACTAATACCGATAAGTTTCAACCTCATAGCCTCAAGTGCATCTTTATTGGTTAGTCACCTACACAAAAAGGGTAGTGTGTATATGATTTACTGCTGAAATTTTCGTCTCTCGTGATGTTGTTTTCAAGGAAGACAAGTTTCCTTTCTCAGCCTAACTACCTGACGGTGCGGTTACGCCTCCTACTTCTCCGGATACAACAATTTCTGAACCATTACCAGACGTCTCTTCTGTTGTTCTAATGGATACCGAAGACAGAGGGAGTTCAGTAGTACCGCCTTTACCTCCTGCTGATGCGGCTTTACTTTTCTCTAGACATGATATCGGGATAGAATATATTGGTCAAGGTATGCATCAGAGAAAGATCTTCGGTTTTTCTCGAACCTTATGTGACGTATGATGCTCGTTGTGATAATAACCCTATCTTTCTCCCTGCTTGTTCCTCTCTATCGTCTTCAGGTATGTGTTCTCATCCTTTAGCAAATGTTTTATCTAGTGACAGGTTTTCCAAATCACATCATATATTTCTTGCTGTTCTCGACATGTTGGATGAACCAGTTATTTATAAGTAAGCTGGTCGTCTAAAGGAATGATGTGATGCTATGAGTAAAGAGTTGAAGCTCTTGAAGAAAATGAGATTTGGACTCTTGTACCACTACCCCACAGATGCAAAGCTCTCGGCTCTAAATGGGTGTATCAAAAGAAAGGACGATGCCATTCAATTATGGGACTTATTCTTTGACTTGCTTTAGCTTTCCATTCTTTGTATAATGGTCTAATTAAATTTAATTCTGATAGGTCTATTGAGAGATACAAAGCTTGTCTTGTTACTTTAGGTAATCACCAAAAAGAGGGCATCGATTTCACAGACACATTTGCACCTGTTGTTAAGATGCAAACGGTTCTCCTTCTTCTCAAAGTAGTTGCGGTCAAAGGCTGGGAGCTTCATCAGATGGATGTTCATAATGCCTTTCTGCATGGTGACATCGATAAGGAAATTTACATGAAGCCTCCACCGGGTTTTCACACGTCTGATCCCTCTTTGGTATGCAAGCTTAAAAAGTTACTCTATGGCCTTCATCAATCCCCACGATGTTGGTTTTCAAACCTATCTACTGCCTTGTTGGATTATGGTTTTACTCAATTCACAAAGGACTACTCTTTCTTCACCTAATACGTGGATGAAATTATTCTCCATGTCTTAGTGTATGTTGATGATCTGATTATATGTGGCAACAATCTGAAGGTCATCACTGAATTTAAGAGCTATTTGAGTGAATGTTTCAAGATGAAGGATTTGGGATCTCTCAAGTATTTTTTTGGTATTGAAATTGCTAAATGTTCTAAAGGTATCTTCTTGTCTCAGTGCAAATATTGATTAGATATCATTGACGAGTGCGGTCTTCTTGGATCTAAATCCATCGACACTCTAATGGTTCAACAACACACTCTTGCCAAGTCTAATAGTCCGCAATGTGATGATCTGTCTTCATATCGTTGGTTAATTGGGCATTTGGTGTATCTCACAAATACAAGACCGAATATTACATATGCTATTAACTTTCTTGCCCAATTCATGCAAACAGCTCTTGTTAATGATTGGGAAGCTGCTATTCGATTGGTTCGGTATCTCAAATCCTCGCCTGGTCAAGGTATTCTCCTTTCTTCGGCAAGCTCTCTCCAAGTGACTGCTTATTGCCACTCACACGTAAGTCTATCACTGGTTACTTAGTTATGCTTGGCTCTTCCTCTATTTGTTGGAAGTCAAAAAAGCAGTCTAGGGTATCTCTTTCTTCTACTGAAGCCGTGTATCATGCTATGACAATGACTGCCACCGAAATGCTATGGATCAAAGAAATTCTTCGTCACATTGGTGTTGAACACGATAAGCTAATGTCGCTTGTTTGTGATAGTCAAGCAGGTACATATAGCTTCTAATCTGGTTATCCATGAATGAACTAAACACATTGAGAGTGATTGCCATTTCATACGAGATGAAATAACATCTGGAACGATTTCAACGACATATGTGCCTACACTTGAGCAACCTGCGGATGTATTCAACAAAACTTTGGGTCGAGATCAATTTGTTTACTTAAAGTCCAAGCTGGGCGTTCTTGACTTACACTCCATCTTGAGGGGGAGTATTAGGGATATGGAGATATTCCATATAGATTTGCTAATATCTAAAAGTGTATTACTGTTTCTATCCTTTACTTGTACTATATAAACTCTTGTATACATCAATAATAATCAAGCAATTCTATTCTAAATACCAAGAGTTTACAAGTTTGCTAATTATAAGTTTAAAAAATAGTATATTGCTTCAAATTACTCAAATTTAAATAAATTTAGATGAGTTTATATTTTAAATTTGGTGGAATATGAGTTAGATTTATATGGACTCGTTTACCAAAAAAAAACCCTTAAATCAAAACATGTTATTTTCTATAATAACTTCTACTTATATTTTTCTTCTATGTTTTGATCTCTCATTTTATTCTATAACTTTTGTTTTTTTTAAAATATAATTTGGATAGTTCGGTTCAATAGACATTATAAACTTTAAGTCAACACTACAACAAAAAAACAGATTTGCAACGCCTTTTTTCGTTGCTAATTCGTTGTAA
>OVAX01001356.1:0-47167 GCA_900406405.1 Lepidium africanum | reverse complement strand
AGGTGGATTGAGAATCCACCAGAGAATTATCTCACTACGTTCCCGGTGTGGATCCGACTGAAAAATATTCCTATTAACTACTTTACCCTTGATACATTTCGAGCGATTGCAAACTCAGTTGGTCATGTATTTGAGGTGGCTTTTGATCCAAATAAATCTCATCTTCATGATTTTGTGCGCGCTCGTGTCCTCTTTGATTCTGGGCACCCAATTCGGAAAAGTAGATGGGTTAGATTCCCTGACAGTCACATTATTAGTGTTGGAATCGAGTTTGAGCGCATCCGCAACTGTTGTTATCATTGTTTGAGATTGAATCATGATAATCTCCAATGCCCGGTACTGAAAAATGATATTATCAAGGTGATGATAAGAGATGTGAAGCTTCCAAGCTTAATTGTAGCAGTGGGAACGTTTCTAAAATTATAGAGGGTAAAGGAAGATCAATTGTAGTAGATAATATCAACCATACTAAAGGACAAATCAATAGTATGGGTGAAGAGAAGTGGAGCTTTGTACATAAGAGCTTAAAACAGAGCTTGACGATGTTAAAGAGTTCACATCAGAGCTCACTTGAAAAAGTTAAAGATCTAAACTAATGGATTCTGATTCAGATAATTTGGACCATCACAATTCTCTTCTGAATAATAGTCACATGCCAAATGCTCATTTTCAAGAGAAACAAGCAGTCTTAACATCTCTATCTAGCTCTCTTCAGCTCTCACATGATCCTCAACAACACAGGGAAACAATTTTTAAGTTCAAAGCAAAAAAGAATGACATTCACGCTGGAGAAAAGCTATTCACTGGTTCGTTAAAACCTTTTCGCAAGCTTCGATTAAAGCATCCCACGTTGGATGGAGAAAACAAGGTTGTTCAACCCCAGAATCAACTACCTTCTCACCACCAAGTAAATACTAACATGGATTTAAAGATTGGGAATAAGCCGAGAAAAAGACCCAAACCATGGATAAGAAAGCAACGTGAATTGTCAAATCTCAAGCTTGCAAGCCAAACAAAAGCACCAAGAGAAAAAATTCAGATGAAGAACTAGAGACTACACCAAAAAATCCAACAAACCCCAACATTACGGTGGCTAGGAACTGTCAAGGAGCGGAAAACACCGAGACAGTTCGATATATTCGGGAAATACGTAGATGGTATTTTCTGGATTTTATGTTTCTCATGGAAACTAAGCAAAAAAGTGAGTACATTGGCAAGTTGAAGGATTCACTAGGCTATAGTCATATGTATACTATAGACCCTATTGGTTTAAATGGTGGGCTAGTTATTATGTGGAAGGATTGCTATAAGGCTGAGATATTGTATAGTGATTGTCGTATTATTGACATGAAGGTTCGGATGCATTCACTCTCCTTTTTCATATCATTTATATACGGAGATCCTGTCCGAAGCCAAAGAAGACAAGTCTGAGATAAATTATCGAGCATTGGCATCAATCGAAATGAACCATAGATTCTAAGTGGTGACTTCAATGAATTATTGGACAATACAGAGAAGTTAGGTGGACCATTAAGGCATGAATCGACCTTTTGGGATTTCAGAGATATGGTATCTAATTGTAAATTAAAGGAGATTCATGGTACAGGAAACCCTTTCTCGTGGGCTGGCTGGCGAGACAATATATGGGTGCAGTGCCGTTTGGATCGAAGTTTTGGTAATGACTCTTGGTTTCACTTATTCCCCCAGACCAATTCCCAGTATCTAGCTATGTGGGCTTCAGATCACCGACCCATCATAGTCTCGTTTCTAATTGAGAATGTGCAGAATGATAAGCGTAGATTCTATTATGATAGTAGATGAGTTAAGAAACCAGGAATCAAGCAGGCTGTTATGGAGGGTTGGGGAGTAAATCAACAGGACGAAAATGTCCCAATATCATCCAGGATTCAAAATTGTCGCAAGGCACTAGCCCAATGGAAAAAATCTGCCAACGTAAACTCTGCTAATGCAATTCAGAGGTTAAAAGATGAGCTGGAGGCGGAAATAGCAAAGGTTAATCCTAATAAAGATCGTTTATTCCATATTAAAAGAGATTTAAGCGATGTTCATAGAGAAAAAGAGAATATTGGAAACAACGTAGCAGAGAACAGTGGCTCCATGAAGGTGATAGAAACACGAAGTACTTCCACAATTGTGTGAAAAGTAAAAAAGTCAGAAACTGGATTTACATGTTACTTGATGAGAATAACCATGAACAATTTGCAGAGGGATCGAAAGGTGAAATTGCAGCCAATTATTTCCGTAATTTGTTCACTAGCACACAACCCCAACACATGGATGAACTCTTCACATGCTTCAGACCCAGGGTAACAGAACAGATGAATAACCAGCTCACGAGGCCAGTTAGTAATGAAGAGATAAAGAGGGCGGTTTTCGCAATAAATGGGGATAAATACCAAGGTGCGGATGGGCTATTGACAAAATTTTATCAACAATTTTGGGATGTTACAGGACTGAGCTTGTGCAAGGAAATACAACATTTTTTTGACACCTCTTACTTCTCAACTGATTGGAATTTCACCCAGATCTGTCTCATTCCTAAAGTACCATCACCGAAGAGAATGACAGAGCTCCGACCCATTAGTTTGTGTTCAGTACATTATAAGATAGTGTCCAAAATTCTGTGCTCTAGATTGAAGATAATTCTACCAAGGATAGTATCAAAAAACCAAGGTGTTTTTGTGTGAGGCCGTTTGATAGCTGACAACATACTTATTGCCCATGAACTAATCCATTCTCTACGCACGTTCCAAAAGAATGCAGCCGGATATATGACCATAAAGACTGACATGTCTAAAGTTTACGATAGAGTGGAATGGTCTTTCCTAAGAGTGCTACTGCAAAGATTGGGATTTGCTAATAAAAAGATCGAGTGGATAATGCATTGTGTTACATCAGTCACGTACACTATACTCATGAATGAAAATGCTCATGGCCTTATTAAACCTGAGAGAGGATTGCGACAAGGAGATCCCCTATCTCCCTTTTTATTTAATTTATGTGCTGAAGCTTTAGTGCATACTCCTAACCATTCAGAGGTGGCGGGTAAGCTAAACAGTGTGAAAGTCGCACCATCTAGACCACCAGTGCATCATTTACTCTTCGCTGATGATAGCTTACTCTTGTATAGGGCTGATATAAGAGAAAGTAGAGAGATCAAACATTGTCTGCACTTGTATGAAGAAGCTTCCGGACAAGCTATCAATTTTAGCAAATCATCTATCTTTTTTGGGAATACAATAGGTGAAGATCTTAAAGCTCAAATCAAAAGATCCCTGGGTATAACGCAAGAGAGTGGAGAAGGCATATACCTAGGACTTCCTGAGTTTTTTACAGGATCCAAGAGGACAGTCCTAAGCTTCATTCACGAAAGACTGAGATCAAGAATGCATGGATGGTTCGCTAAGTTATTATCACAAGGTGGTAAAGAGACCTTGATTAAATCAATAGCTTCTGCACTGCCTGTGTATGTAATGCAATGTTTCAAGCTACCTATTCAAACCTGCAAAAAGATTACGACAGCAATGAGGGAGTATTGATGGAGCAATGTAAATAACAAAAAGAAAATCTCGTGGGTAGCTTGGCATAAATTATGCAAAAGCAAAGATGAAGGTGGACTAAGCTTCAGAGATGTCGGAAAATTTAATCAAGCCTTACTATGTAAACAAGTGTGGCTTATTCTTAAGCGACCTGATTCTCTGCTCGGGAAAATCCTAAAAAGTAGATATTTTCGGACATCTGCTTTCTTAGAGAGTAGTATAGGCACCAGGCCGTCCTTGGGTGGAGGAGTATACTTCATGGACGAGAACTTTTACATCAGAATTTACTCAAAAAGTTGGGAGACGGAAGATTAACCAATGTATAGACTGAAAAGTGGATCTCTCACTTAAGGTAGTGGATCTATGGAACAATACTATCGAATGTTAGGATCAAAATAAGTTAAGAGAGTTGTTCACAGAGCAAGATATCAGACAAATCATCACTATGAGACTCCATCAAAACAGAGCAGATAGCCATATATGGAGTTTATGCAGTAATGGTAGTTATAGTACACAAAGTGGTTATCATCTAGCTTCTAAACTCGACATACCAACTTACCAAAGCCAAACACCGCTGGAGAAAAAGACATGGATAAGTTTGTGGAAGGCAAAAACCAGCCAATAAAATCCGCCATTTCTTGTGGAAAGAGCAGGAGCTCTAGTTGTAGTAGATAGATTGCAATCTTGAGGGTTGAGCTATAACAACCGATGTTTGGCCTGCAATAACGCAGTTGAATCCATTAATCATGTATTGTTTACATGTCCAGTAGCTCAACAAGTTTGGGCGCAATTATCCGTCCCACTACCTTCACGAGGCTTTTCAGATACATCTCAATTTCTAAATATTACTTACCTTCTCAAGTGCCACAATGATTATAAGCTTCAAACTCATTTGAGAAAGGCAATTCCATGGAAAATATGGCTCTTATGGAAGGCTAGAAATGCGCTAATTTTTGAAAAACCGAGATGGGAACCAAGCTCCATCGTGGATAGAGCTTTGGAAGAAGCAGAGGAATGGTCCAGAGCAAATACGAAGAATGCAACTTCAAATATATTGAGGTCATGGAATCCCCCTCCAATTGATTGGCTAAAATGCAATATAGGAATAACGTGGGACGAAAGGAACCAATATAGTGGTGCGGCTTGGTTACTTCGAGACCACTATGAGAACACCATCCTCCACGGAAGGAGAGCTTATTCCAATGTCAGAAATTGTCAACAAATTGAGTTATCGAGTCTGTTATGGGCTACAAAGAGCATGAGGTATACGCGCCAATCCAAGATCTTATTTGAGACAAGCTCTTACAGACTGTACCAATGCATCGCAAACGGGGGTAACATGGAGAATGACATCAGGTTTATAGAGGCTAGAGACCATTTGAACATGATTGATGATTGGTATAGTGCCTATGTTACATCAATTGAGAATCAAGAAGCAATGGCTCTTGCCTTGTCTGTTACGCGAGATCGTAGATACCAATCATATATAGCAAAGGAAACACCTATACGTGGCTTAATGATTGGATGCTTCATAACTCATCAACTATCTAAGACACATCGCTAAAACAAGAGAGATGAGATTACAATTCTTGACTACGGCTTCTGCCTTTGAATATATATCATATTTCCACACCTTCTGGTGTGCTTTATTTTATTTCTATTAAAAACTTATGTTGGGAAACAATATGTTGTTCTTTGATACTTAATTAATAAGAATGACACTTCTATACGGAAAAAAAAAAAATCTTTATTTTAGCAAAAAAAAAAACAATTCTGAACTTTATCTAGGACAAAGTCAAACTCATGTAGTAGGTTAGGGTGACGTATTTTAATTAAACAAACATTAACCCATTTTGTTAAGTAAGGGTTTGTTTATGTTAACAATGGCATATATTTATAGTTCCGTAAACAATGACATGAAATCTCCAAATTAGCAGCATCTGGTAGATGATTGTTTTTCATAACCGGGGTTTTCTAAACCAAAGGCGAGTGAGTCTAGAATTCATTATTTTCTTGTGGACATTCATATGTAATTATGTATGGTCTTCTTAACGAACTGTTCCTGACTGCTATTGCAACTTCTGGTTAATGTAGATTAACAGGATTGGTGATCAGATACCATCTGTAAATTATCATTTGTGTAGACTACAAGATTACACAAACAATAAAATACATTATCTACTTAATCCCTTTTTTCCTGTAAGACATATATAGCCACGACGGTATCACACTGGTGAAGCAGATAGTAGAAACTCAGGCTGCTTTCTCTGCAAGAGAATTCCACAGAAGAGGCAGAAAGGTTTCGAGGCAACTTTGCTGAAGGAAGATTCTGGAAGCGATTTTTTGAGATCACTTGGGTACGAAGGCAATGCAAATAAGGTCTCTGGAGCAACTTTCAAAGTCGTTCGGTTGCAGCATTTGCAGAACCATAAAGGAGTTGGTGGACATATCTGCATTGATACACAGCACCTCTCAAGCTTGTGTCTCTGATCACATCTCTCGCTGTCTTTGCTCTTCTTCTTGTTTTGGTGCGGAGATTCGCAAAAGTCTTCATCTGGTGAGTGGAAATGGACTGGCGCTGCACAATAAGGACATTTCTCTTCCTCTAATGTGGTTTCTGTGCTATTACTTGATCTGTGATGAATTTGAAACATGGAAGATCTGAATTTGAAACATTCTAGTATGTATTACCAAGGAAAGAAGAAGGTGTGTGAGATAATTACCTTGTAAGACTAGATTTTACTTCTGAGGAAAGTGCTTGGAGCTCACTATGGACAATATCGTGACTGAGCTCAACCCATTTTTGCAATTGAGCCAATCCAGATGGATACCACTTCCAAGTGAAAGGTGATACAGAACCCAGAGATGACTCACTGAGTAGATAAGCCGAGAAACTGAGACCAACCAGTCTTTCCCGGAGTTCTTGTTCACTTTCCTCAAGAAGTTTAAGCCACAAATCAATTTCTTCCTCATTGTTAGTCTTCTGACCTCGCAATTTTCTGTTGATTTCCTCAGCTTTGAGATCTGATAACATTACACATCTGGAAATTACATTCAGAATGTGTAACAGCCTGGATGGAACAGCAGAGAGGCATTTGGAGATCTTTGGCACGAGATCTTCCATGGAGATATCAGCAAAAAATCCAAGGTAAGACACAGAGAGCCATTTGGTTATTACCAATTCAACAAACTCTGGCATTGATTGTTTGAACGCCAGCATTGCAGAGATCATATCCCAAAGAACTAGAGGTTTATTCAAGTCTTTGAATTCATCCAACGACCAAAGAAAATTAGATTCCCAATATGCAAATTCATTCGTTGAAAAACCCAGAATAGCTTCAGTTATCATCTCTGAAGAATCTTCTGACTCACCAGATTGTTGTGCACCATTCCAGAGGAATTCTACAGCAGCCTTCTGCGACCTGAAGGCAAGAAGGGGTGATTATAGTCAAGTTTAGTGACGAGCAAGACACAGAAACGTTTCTTAATCATTGACAATCACCTGGCTTGGTACATCGGATTCAAGAGTTCAACATTAAAGCTGCGGACCTGCAAAATTTCAAGAGAAGTCTTAGATTTATGATATTAAAAACGTGAGAGCTTACAACTACAGCAAACCACGTTGGTGGGAATAATCCTACCAAAGCAATAGCAAGGTTTCCAGGGGACAATGTCACACCTAGGCATGATAGAAAATTATCAGGAAGCTGCAACAAAAATTTCATTGTTAATAAAGATAAATTAGAGGAAGAGAGAAACAAAAGACTAGATATAACATCACATAGTGACGGACATCAGTTGTGCTACTGAGACCAGGAGTGTTTGCAGGAATTGGCACTTCGGAGATGGTATTCTCACATAAAATCCAATTTCGGACATAATTATCCTGGCATATGAAAATAATTAGATCGTAATGTAACTCAGTTGTGGCTAGAAAAGTATCACTTTTGTTTTTCATACAGAAGACAACTAATATAAAAGCTGGTCCTAGATATACTTTACCTGACTGCAACTGTACATACAACGGCCATCATATGACCAAGCTAAACCCGTAATCTAAAAGAAAAAGACATGTATCAAGAAATCAAACACGTATATTGCATTTATAGAAGTTCTATCATAAAATAAAAGACTCACTACTTGGTCATGAGCATCAGTTGAAGCAATTTGTTCGAACTTTCTTGTAGGTATTTCACACTTCCACACTTCCAAGGAACCAGATCCTTTGCCAATTGCCAAGTGCATTGCATTACAGTTATTGTTTACAACAAACGAAAGTGTACTAACTGGAACAGCATTCACGGCTAAAACCTATAAATAAGCCGGACAATGTCAAAACACAAAATTCTTAGTGTTTGATTGATGAAACAGCCTAGACACTTGAAACTTTAGAGTTAAGTTAAATAAAAAAGGGACATAACCCGATAGTTTCTAAATAAATATGGAGATGATTAAAATGTTAAAAAGCACAAGGTTCTATAGACACAAAATTAAATATATAGATCCAACTTTGCTTACAGAAAAACTACAAAAACGATCACAATCAACATGCAGGATGGTCCCAATCACAATCAACTCAGATATCACAGAAGCTATATTCAATGTGTTGCTAATCAAAATATCAGACAAAATAAAACACACAGAGAAATAAAAAGAGTTACCTGTTTTAACAACAAAAATGAAGATTTATAGACCTCAACAGGTTTTTGCAGGTCTTCTTTGTTGCTCATCCAAATTTTTACACTGCAAAGTGTGGAAAATATGAACTGAAAATGATATAAAAAGATACCAATGAGAATCATGCGAATGACCATTTAAACGGCATTTTTCTAAGAGTGAAAGTTTCAACAATTTCCGGCACTTATAATCACTGACGACATTTTTGTTATGGTTTACAGATACCAATTTTCTTTCTGGTAATAGCACTAACTTACCTACCATCGCAACTACCAGTGACCAATACCACTTGAGGATTCGAAGAGTCAGAGCTAAAATTTCCCCAACTCAGAGTTGAAACCCATGAGCTATGGGCTTGAATTATAGCATTAAGTTCCACGATGGGAGATACATTGCTGCGTTCAATGTGATAGCATTCAGGTGCATGAACTTTCCATATGGAAACACTACCGGACTTTGAACCAATTGCCAAAAGAGAGAATCTTAAAATATTCTCACAAGAAGAACTTTCAGATGCGAATCTTAGTAGAGATGACCACGCGACAGAAAGGGAAGATAAAAATGCCTCGTGCGAAACATACTTTTCTGGACTTATCGTTTGACTGCTTCTTTCCAGCACTTTAGGCAAAGAGTGACAATCTTTTCCATTGCTTGCATGTTGATATACTTCAATTTCAAGTAGCTGGGAACATAATGAATCGAGATACATATGAGTACAATGCGATGATTTGATTATCTAGATGACATTTAAAAGGGAGAGTCTCAAAAACTTATAAGAAGTACATGGTGTGAGCGATATTTTTAAAGTCCCAGGTGGAATTCAAAAGCATAAGAAGATTCAAGATGCATCAAATAGATTTTACAATATAAAAACTATACAAATGTTTTATCTAAAGTAATACTGGAGGGAGTAAACAAAGATACTCAAAATTTTACTTTACTCAATGAAGTGACCTCATTTCCTAATTACCACCAATTAGCAAAAGAAGGGTTTTAACAGAAGCAAATGATAAGATTCATTACCAAAATAGAGTAACATAGATGAGTTGGAGGAATCATGATATAGAGTTTTTTCCAAATGTTTATAAAGCAACAGAAAAGAAATTAATTAAGAGATATGAGGCAGTACATTAGGCACAGGTTGACTATCTTGCTTGGAACATGATGCTTGATCTGTAACATTCTTTTCATTCAAGTTGCTAGATCATAGTCGCAGATGAAAGTAAGTTAGTAAAGTGACTAAAAATATGTATATATATATATGGAAAAACATTTCTTAAACAAAAATAGTTCGCATCAAGGAATATTAAGAGTTAATAAAACAAGGAAAAGGGTCTTTACTTTTTGTCTCTGGTTGTTTTTCTTCGCTTGCTTGCTTTCAGAATTGGATTCCTTTCATCTTCTTTAAGGTCATATTGTACCACTTGAACCTGTGATAAAAGAGCACAGATCCTTTCAGTGATATTGGTTATTGGATCGAAATATTATGCATGATCAATTAAAGAAAAATCCAGATAAACAATAACAAATTAATCAGAATGCAATTGGTTCTACCATGACAGTTTTCCATTAATACGTTTCACCAATAATCAGAACGCAATAAATTGACCTTTAAGGTAATAACTTTTCAACTTAAAAAGGGGTGAGTAAAGAAATCCTTAGTTACCTTAGATAATGAAGTGGAAGGATTATTGGACTCTCCAAAGTTCATGCTTGATAGATTCTCATAAAGCATATCAGTTACATCAACAACCTGCGCTATGAGAGAAAGCAGTTGTAGTACATAAGTTAGTTATTTAAGGCAGTTTTTTTTATGATTTACCTCTATCCACTCAGCACAGAAATCAGAATATGGAGGTCGGTATAGCTTAACCCTTCCTTCCGCTGTGCAAACGGCCAGTAAGCATCTGAGCAGAGTTATTTGAATCACCAATTCAGGGTTTAGAGACTAAACAAAATGAACATGTTAGAAGAAACTATATAAAGCATCATACCCGTGGTTTGGAGACATTCCTATCTCAGACCATGAGATGGATCGAGCACATGGATGTCTTTCCCGCTTCAAACTCGAAGGTAAGATTCCACCAGTCAGCAAATCTACAAACACATTATCACTTTGATGATACACATTTGATCTCAGAAAAAGAAGCAGATGAAAATTTGGTCTAAAAACCGCGAGGGAAAAATAAGAGTCTTCCTGAATACTGAACATTGGGAAATATATTGAAAATCTATCTGCAATTCTACTGAAACACTTTAATTTGCGAAGAATTTGCAAAGTACAAAAGCAGAATTTCTTAAATTATATCTGAAATTTCACAAAGATAGTAAAAGAAAAAAACCTTGTGAGCGAACAAGGCCAATCTGATAAGGCTCGGCGTTAGGGATTGTGATCAGTCCACGAGGTCCAGCAGGCAATGCCGGATTCTGGCAATTATAAATTCGTCAACACAGAAGTAAGAGACTTGAAATTCGACCTTCCACGAAGCAGAAAACTTACAAGGATAATGACGAGGTGGCCGGCAGCGACGGCGATCAGATTTTCCGATGACCAAGCGACGGCGTTAGGATATGATGGTGAAGTAACCAGTGAAGCTTCCTGGAACCGCGACGCCATCGAAGACTTCCAGGAATCAAGTAACCATCAAATTGACGAAGAATCTCGTCCAGATGCGTTGGGAAACCAACTGAATTTTGGAGGGAAAAAAACTTGCTTTGCTATTGACAACGAACTGATGAATTTGATTCAGTATGGAAACCCTAGTTCGAATCGCAGTGACGCAGATGGGATCCTATATACTCTTTATTTTATTTTATTATTTTCTAAGAATTAAGCAAAAAAGTCAACGTAAAACGCTGTTGCTTTTAGTTTTGAGATAGGGCCCAAAATATGTAAAAGCCTCGAAAATTAAGGGTTTTGAAGCCACGAGACAAAATATTCGCCGTCGCCGATGTCGGGAAACAGTAAGACTTAAAGAAATTCTCCACAGCTCCGGTCTATTTTCCGGTGAGTCTGAAGTCACAGAATGAGAACATTTTCTAATATTGTATTTTTGTATAGGACTCGTTTTCCGTCGGGAAAAGGGCACATAGTGAAGCAGATATCGGTGAAAAATCAGTGGGAATATATACAACTAATAATCCCCCAATTGCAGTGGCATCGAATTAATCTGCTTGGTTCTGGTATTACAGGAAAGATTTAACAGTGGAAAGAAACAATGGGAATCATAGAAAACGGAACAATCTCAGGTACCTTGCCAAGCAAGGAGGCGTTTCTAGTACACTTCCCTGGTTACCCATCATCTATTTCTCGAGCCATTGAAACTCTTGGAGGAATCCAAGGAATTACAAAAGTAAGTCTCGTAATTTTTCATAAAAGACTCTTCTATTTTTTACCTGAAATTGTATTTTTATGCTAGTTACTACAGCGATTATGTAGTCTTAATGCTATTATAGTCTTGGTAATTAACAAGAAATTACTAGATTTAGAAAAGAAATAGTGATGTTTGATATTTTAAAGTGCTTCGTACATTGGTGTGATTCGTATATTGATGAGTTGATTTTTTAAAGTGCTGCAATATTTGATTCTTTACATTGGTAGGCAAGGGAATCAATTTCAAACAAGCTTGAGCTGTGTTTCCGGCCTGAAGATCCTTATGCACATCCTGCATTAGGAGAACAACGTCCTTGCAATGGTTTTTTGTTAAGAATTTCAAAGCAGAATATCAAGAAACCTGAAAGTCAACCTGTTTTTCCCACTAGTGATGTATGTTTAGAGGAAGCTACTCCAGCTCTATGTGCAGATATTGTAACTCATGTGTCTGAATCGTTTCACTTTGATGGTAACAACTTAGCTCTCCCCTATATGCTTGGTTCTGATGCATCTGGATAATTTATCCTCGATGTGAGAGCTGACTTGATATCTTAGTGCTTCAAGTTTAATCCTCTTATTTATACTCTAGGTATGGCTGACTATCAACATGTTATTCCTATTCACGCGGATATTGCACAGAAGAAAAAGAGAAAGTGGATGGAGGTAGATTCCCTTGCAGGTGATTCACTTGCAGTTATTTATTATTATTTCCATTCTTATTTCAGATTTCTGGTGTGATCACCTAAACTATATTGGATCTATGCAGGAAACAGTGTTTTGATGGGCCTAGCTGATGAAGATGTAATGATGTTATTGCCGCAGTTCTTTGCACCCAAAGATATACCAGACATTGTGGCGTAAGAAAACTCTGCCTTTTCTATTTCTTTCAAATTTAAGTTTTAAATATATTAGTTAAAGTCGAGAGATGAAGAAAAACTTGATTGAAGCGACTTCAGTTGTAGAGCCGATTTTATTTTTCTTTTGTGATCACAGGTTGAAACCTCCGGCAACAGCTGGTCCTAAAAAGAAAGATGATGTGGAGATTCAGAACTTTTATGAGGTAAAATTAGGAAATGATTACATCCAAATTTTCTAAAGTAGACAAGACACAGACTGGTTGGTTGCTCCGAAAAGATAGAAAATAGACTGATGAGATCAAATATGACTTTAAATTTCTAATTTTCAGTGATAAGGAAAAGCCATAATAGTTCAGCTGTAACAAATAGTCTTGTTGAGAGTCTTAATTTACTAATGCTGAAGTGCTGGGATTGTCTTCATAGTTTAACATTTTTATAGTAAACCTGCATTTGGATATCAGGTGCTAATAAGAGGTGGATTGTTCTACATGTTTGTCAATGATATTCGTTAATTCACAAGTTATATCTGAATCCTTCAAATGCTAGAGTAAAAGATTTGAAACAATCAAGAATACGTGTTTTGTTCTTCTCCTTTTAGACGTCGAAGATGACATGACAACTTATAGTTTATTTTCAGATGCTATTTCGTAATTGATCTACGGATGCTATTTATCTTTTGTGATGCAGATTGATGTTGGCCCAGTATTTGCAATTAGTTTCAGCGTCAAAGATATCCGTTTCTTATGCTAGTTTTTCCTCCAGTTATTCTTTAATTTTTGACATTTTAGTCATCTGAATGCCGTGAGTAGAAAGAGCATGTTTGTTTGGTCTGTCCTTAGCTTTCATACAGATCCCAAAGAAACTAAACTGGGAAGACTTTATCACTCCCAGCTCCAACCACTGGCAATGGCAAGTGTCGGTGTCTGCATTGTTTGAAGAACGGCCTATATGGCCAAGAGAATCTGTAGTTCAACGACTACTTGATAAAGGTCTTAAATGTACACATCATACGTTAAACAGGCGAGACAGCTTTTTTAATACAGAGTTGTTATACTGAGGTGTTTTTAGTAGTACATTTATCAGCTTGGTGTGTTCTCTGTAGGTTTTTGCTCAGGGCTGCATATTATTTCTCAGGTGGCCCGTTTCTTAGGTTCTGGATTAAAAGAGGCTATGATCCACGGAAGGATCCTGAGTCACGTGTGTGAGTTCTAGCATAAGTAATTAATTTATATTTTCTTATCGAATGGTTCGTAAAACTTGTTGATAATACACACCGATGGGTTCGTAATGATTGATATTCACCTGTTATCATTGTAAAACCGTGTTTCAGATATCAGAGAATGGAATTCAGAGTTCCACCTGAATTACGGAGTTATTGTGATGTCAATGCAACTAACAAGTAAGTTTTTCTTTATATTTGTGGTGAACTCTTCCTACGTGAATCATACCATTCCTGGAGATCTATGCCTGAATACTCTCGACAGCATTCTAAAATAGTTGTTGTAGGATTATATTATAGATATAGCAAGATTATTTGAGTTATTTGCAACTGAACCATTTGGATTTCTGAAGGAAAAAGTCTGAATTATCTGTTTTTTCTTTACTTTGCTACAGTCCAAAGCCAAGCTGGAACGACATTTGTGCTTTTAAGTTATTTCCACTTAAATGCCAAACATTTCTGCAGTTGTTTGAACTTGATGACGAGTACATCCAGCGAGAGATAAGAAAGCCTCCCAAGCAGACTACATGTACTGTGAGTTCTCAGCTTAGTCCTTGTTCACGAAGTCAGGACCCATAAATCATGGTCTTTTTGTTGGGTTAAAGATTAAGTGTACACAAAAAGTGACCATTTATGGCAATGGATATACTTTTGCTAGTCCCCAGCTAAAACTGATTCAATTTTTGTTTGCAGCATAAAGCAGGATGGTTCTCAGAAGCCATGCTTGATACGTTGAGACTCCGTGTAGCTGTAAGGTTTGTGTCTGTTTTCCCTGAGCCAGGTTTCGAAGATGTATTTAAATCCATTCAAGAGGAGTTTGAGCGGTCTGAGAAAATACAAATCCAGAGAGACACACTAAAACCATCTTTGGTGAAGCACCGAGAGGCAACCAAAGGTGATTTTCAACTAAATTGTGCGTTTCATCTGTTTTACCGTTTTGGGAAGTTTAGTGAGTACTTTGTGATGTGCGCTCAGTCTCTTCCCTACTGTATTAGATAGACCGTTATGCTCTCGCATCTGGAGAAAGAATTTTATCGTAACAGACACCAAGTGGCCTTAAAAAGACTTAAGTGAATTGACATGTTAATTTAGCTGGTCATACTGCTCTGAGGAAGTTTGTGGTAGAAGATTTCTACAATAAGCCAAACTACTCATGATACTTATCACGTGTTAAGCTTATTGTCTTTAGTCATTGAACATGTTTTCCTAGAAGGCTATGGAGTAACAGCTACTAAAAAGTAGTTTAATCCGTAGGCTCTGAAGACATGGATAAGTTTAAAAGCATATATGAAGATAGTAATGCTAATGTTAGTGAGGATGGAGATGATGAAAACCTGGAGGAAGAAGAAGAAGAGGAAGAAGAGGAGGAAGAAGAACCCGATGTGGTAATATACTGTAAAGGAAATTTTATTGTTTTCTTCATCTGCTAGGATTCATCGTTTCTCTTTGTTTGCAGGATGCAGGGGACAATGCGTTATCTCCCCTTGATTCCCATGGATGTATCCTTCAAATTTCTAACCTTTTCTTGCATTGCAGAAATTTAGACCGAGAAATTAATGCTTAGTGTTTGGTTCAAACACCCTTTTGACTCTGTTTCTTTAGATTTTCCTATACGATAATAAGATCTTGATACTGAGAGCAGCTCGAGGACGTATCTCCAAGGTTTATTCGATAGTTTTCCAACCAGTGAACCTGGTTTATATGGAGACTTTGCTGTTGATGATGGAAATGACGGAGAGTTTCAGATATACGAACCAGAATCTGAGGGTATGTATTCCATTGATGATGATGATGACCAAGAAGAAGAAGAAGATGATGATTAGTGAGAACAATTCGAACAAAAACTACAGGTAATGTTTCTTTGTCTTTATACACAACTCGATCGAACTGAGGAAACCATAAACGCAGTAGAAAAAAACTCTTCTTTATTGGTTTGAAGATAAAAAACGCTTTATTTTTGGAATTTTACAATATTGGTATGCTTCATCTTGAACATTTTGGTGTTTGAGTTATTGGTGATTAATTTGCTTATTCAGTCTCGTGATTGGTAACTTTGACATTCTTTTTTTTATTTCTTCTGTGATGTTTCAGGTGAAGTAGGCATTGCTCTTATAATCTTCATTCAGAAATGACATCACGAAGCCGAAGCTCCATAAATTGGTTTCAAGTTACAACACAATTTTAAAATGTAACCTATTTATTTGGATTTCAGAAAATGAGATTAGGCTTAGGTTACACATCAATTTTTATACAAACTAATTACACAAAATTGTTTTTTCTCATAAGAACTCATTGTAATCGTTATCCATTAGATAATTTTCAACAGATGGAAAGACTGATTCCATATTCTACCTTTGTTGGAGATTTGTTATATAAGTTAGAGGATCTATTTGATTGAAAAGAAAAAGTTATAGGATTTATTTGACCAATAGAAAAACTTAGAGGTATAATTGATAAATATATTGTTAAAAGAGGGATCGAAAATGAAAAAAAAAGAGCAATCAGTTAGAGGGTGATTCACATAAATTCAAGCAGTACGACCTCTAAAGGATAAAGAACAAACCCTAGTTTGAATTTCACGGCCGACGATTCCCAAATCTTCTCCGCTGCTGTATCGGTAACCTGGTACGGAGTCATTGACCTCCCTTTCCTCTCCCTCTCTTTGTCCCTCTCTCACTCTATCTATCTTTCTCTCGCTCTATCTGTTATTTCTCGAAATTCTGTTTCCATTACAGGGATTTATGAATTCCAATGGTGTGGTATTTGATTTCGTTCATTGTAATATTATATGTTGAGAGATTTCTTTCTCCCGCATAGTTATAATGAATTTGCTGCGTTACATTTGTTTTGTTTGATGTGTGATCTTACTGAGCATAGATTTTGACTTGCGTCGTAAAGTCCTCAGGAATTTCCTTGTAATGGCGATTTCTAGGTCAATTTTTGTTATCGAAAGAGTAGGTAATAGTGGAATTTTGTGATGTATGTTTGAACGGAATTATATATGAGTAAGGAAGCTGAATCAGGTAGATGCATGAGTCTATGTTACATGATGTCATGACACATACTTTCTTTATGATAGATGGCAAGCGCTTGGATCATGAGCATTGCAATGGTTCATAGGGATATAGAGAGGGAATGGGAGATCAATGTGGAGTTGTTTCATATTTTTTGTTTATTGTTGGAGATTCTTGCTCACTTTGGAAACAAGTTTAGACCTCTCCAAAAATTCATGGGACGATCTGGAGAAATATATATATATTTCAAAATTTAAAATAGCTTTTGGAGCACATTGGAGCAAATAAGCATTTGGAGCTTGTGGAGCACTGCTCTGACCGAGGATTGCTCTCACTTGGTTTGCTTCATATATATTTTGGTCTTACCATGTTTTTTCATCACGTTTTCTCTAATTGCTGTGGCTTAACGCAAAGCTGTCTGAGTGGAGATTCTTTGTTTGTAGCAGTAAAAATTTGGTCCTCTACTTATTGTTTCCTTTTTGTTTATATATGCAGTTACCTCTTTGCTTTGTTTTAACCTTTGTAACAATGAGTGGTCGATTTTCTCGCTCAATCTATGTTGGTAACTTGCCCGGTGACATCAGAGAACATGAGATTGAAGATCTTTTCTACAAGGTTAGATTTTTATTATTGGCTTGATTCCATTATTTTGCATGACACCCTAAGTGTTTTAAGAAGTTTTTTGGATAGATTATCTCAATTGCATATCTTTGATGCTCTTGTTTACAGTATGGCCGCATAGTGGATATTGAATTGAAGGTTCCACCTAGGCCTCCATGTTATTGCTTTGTTGAGGTAAGTTCTTTGCCGTGAATTTACAATTTCTTAACCAAATTTACAATATGTTTTTTAGTTAACCAAGCTCTATTGAGTACTTGTAGTTTGAGCATTCTCGGGATGCGGAAGATGCAATTAGGGGACGTGATGGCTATAACTTTGACGGCTGTCGCTTAAGGGTAATCAAATATTCATAACATCCTTACTATTTGGCGGTATACAGGATTGGTTTACACTTCACATGTTCTGAACAACAGAATCCTAAGTTTTCTTGCTGCTACACATGAACTTTCAATGTTTCTATGTATGTTCCCATAATTTCTATTCACTTCGAATGCAGGTTGAGCTTGCCCATGGTGGTCGAGGGCAGTCTTCAGGTGAGCGCCGTGGTGGCTATGGTGGTGGTGGTGGCTATGGTGGTGGTGGAGGATCTGCTCGGTTTGGTGTATCCCGACACTCTGAATTCAGAGGTTTGTGTAATCTGCTAGGAGAAGTTGGTATTGATAAACTTTTGTTTATTTTTCGCTCCTGATGATTCTTGGATGGCTTTTTTTTGCAGTCATTGTACGTGGGCTTCCATCGTCTGCTTCATGGCAAGATTTGAAGGTCTAACGACACATTATGTTCAGCAGCAAGATTTTGATTTCTACCCCTTAGTCTTTGTACTCATATAAAACCATTATTTCAGGATCATATGCGGAAAGCTGGTGATGTGTGCTTTGCTGAGGTCACTCGAGACAGTGATGGTGCGTTGTTTGCACTTTCTTATGCCCCACTAAATAAATACAACATAATGAACATGGCAGTGTTCTGTTTAGGATATTATACTTCTGTCTTTCTCTCACAACATGACTATCTGTAATAATCTTATCAGGAACTTATGGTGTTGTTGATTACACCAATTACGATGACATGAAGTATGCTGTAAGTTAGCTTCTTTCTTCTCTCTTGCTATGATCTATGATTCGTATAATTTCTGATGTTCAAAAGTTATGATTTCAGATACGGAAACTTGATGATACAGAGTTTAGAAACCCATGGGCTAGAGCTTATATCCGGGTACCGTTTCTTTTTGCAGTCTTTTATGGTTTGCCCTCTTTGGCCATTAAGAAAAAGATTTTTTGTACATTGTGATGAAAATCTTGTTTAAATGCGATATCTTGATAAGGTCTGATATGATGTTCAGTAACAAATACTCTTCTGTACTGAAATGACTAATGGAAGGGATGGAAAGTGTACTAGATTTGAAATATAGAAATACAAATGATATGATGTTCACCTTTTTATGGTTTTAGTTATCTCACGTCACTCAACATTCAACTCTGGTGGATGCTTAATTTTCTTTACTCCAATTCATAAAGCATCTGTGACTTTTGTAATTACATTTGCGGAGGCAAAAAATTTATGCTGGTTCATCTGAAATCATGATTGCACAAGTTATATACATCTTATGTCTGTGTGTTCTTCTCATTGCAGGTTAAGAAATATGAGAGCTCTCTATCAAGAAGCCCAAGCAGAAGCAGAAGCAGAAGCCGAAGTCTTAGCCGAGGGCGTGGTCGCAGCCATAGCCGCAGCCTTAGCAGAAGCAAGAGCCCAAGGAAGGATCTGAGGTACTGTGATTGTTTTCTATACATATCTACCAAATCCCAATTTCTATATCTTAAAACAGAGCTGTGTTTATCTATCTTTTTGTTATTGCAGCAAATCACCAAGACGATCCCTTTCCAGATCGAGATCAAGATCAATATCAAAATCTAGATCTCCATCTCCTGACAGGAAGAAGACTCCCCCTAGGTAAGTTCTCTCCCTTTTTGTATTCTTTCGCTCACTGGCATGGTAGTTTTTGTTTGTTCGTTAGACCCTCCGGTGATTAAGTGTGATTTTACTAATTAGGGAAATTTCAAGATCAAGGTCCAGGTCTCTGTCGAAATCCCCTGCCAAGGTATATATATAAGTTGCATTTTATAATCGCTTCCAAAAATATACCAAGGTATAGCCAATAGACCAAACAAACTAATCTGAAATTTCTCAGGCTCGCGAAGCCAGTGAGTGAACTTCTAGGCCGTAAAAATGGCCAGAAGAAAAAGATTGCGAAAATTTTAAAGTCAGAAGATCTAGTCTATGGCATCTGTGTTGTTTTTACTCTTTATTGACTTTTCTTTTGTTGTCTCTGCTTCTTTGCTTACAAACGATCACATCTTCGCACTTTCGCTTGTTATGCTATGGATGTTTAAGTTAACCTCAATTTACCTCTCGAGTTTGGTATCGTTCGACGTGTTCTTGTTTTCGCCCCAAAGTCTAGATTCCCTACAAAAATGGTGACATATTTGACTGATTTTTGAAAATGTCATCAGATTTAGATTATTTTCTGATGTCCAAAATCTGAGACCTACAAGCAAAGATCAAGACTGTGTCAAGAACGTATATGTTCACTACATTCAGAACAACACAGATTTAGTCATGCGATAATTGAATCTCTTATATAATAAAAAAGTAGTATTAACTTAAATACTGTATTATATTGTCTGTTTTGCACTATGTCGTATTGTTACTAGAAAATATTATCACATGTCATACAAATATACTATGATAAAATTTTATAACTAATTAATTAATTATTATTATCTCTATATAAAATAAAAGCATAGCGTCAACTTAATTACTATGTTATATTGGATGTTCTGGATTATGTGGTATTGTTACTAGAAAATATTGTCACATATTAATTACCATATAGTTATCTCCTAATAAGATCTTATAAATGATTAATGATTAATATAATCTCTATATATAATAAAAGCGTAGCATTAACTTAAATATTGTGTTATATTGTCTGTTTTGGACTATGTCATATTGTTACTAGGAAATATTATCACATAATATTTGTCACACAATATTTGTATCTATTATTATCTCAAAAAATAAAATTCTATAACTAATTAATAACTATTATTATCTAGATAATATTATTAGTTTGTTTTTATTTAAATATTTTTTACTTAAATATTATTCTTTTTTAATCTAACAAACTAATATACACGACCAAGAAAACTATCTAACAAACTAATATTATTTGCTGTTTAGGTTAGACCAACTTTATTCAACATTGGGTTATCTACCATTAATAGTTAAACCAACTTTATTCAAAATAATAATCTACAAAATAATAACATGGTATGAGCAAAGTTTTATAATATTGATAAAAAATTGTTTATTATTAGTATTAGAATTCACGATTTTATATATTTTTTGCATATTGAAAATTTACCTTTGGCTATAACTAATTTAAAAGGAAAGTTTATCCTATTTAGAGTTGAGATTGAAAATAAACATATACTTAAATTTTTTTTTTTGCTTATTGATTTATTTTTATTCTCTGGTGTTATAAAGCTTTTTTTTTGTTTGATTCCTTTAGATATTTGTTTACATTAAGTTTTTAATATGCACATTCTTTTATTTATATTTTATTTTGTTTAATTTTTTTATCCTAATTTGGGTGCTTATATTAGAAAAAAGTATAACTGTTATATATATATATGACATAAAAAATAATTACGGACAAACACAAATGTAAATATGTAGAAAAGATATCAAAATTTAAAATTTATATTCACTAAATACCGTTCTGAAAATTATTTACTTCTTAATAGAAAATTTGATAAAAGGTTTTTTTAATAATATTAATATTTAATTTATTTAATCACTATATATAAAGGTATATAAAAACTTAACTGAATTCTTTTACAATAACTATGATATTATATTTAAAAGCTGATATGTTTCTTCTTCAAATTGGATTTGATATCCTTTATAAATATATTTCTTATTTTTAGGAATTTTTAAACGACATGTTAACTATTCTATTTGGATAACTATGATATTCATTTTAAAAAACCATATTTCCTTATTCTAATTGAATTTAACATGCTTTGTAAATATATCTCCTATTTTTTTGTATCTTGGAACGATAGCTTAACTATTCTATATAAAAGATAGAATCTAAACTTCACATATCTATTTTATTCATAGTTTAGTTTCATTTCTCCATATATAATCAAGTATGATGTTAACACCGTGTTATATTGGTCTGTTTCAAACAAAATTTATTCAAAATTTTTAATGATATGGTAAGATAAATGATAAAAAAAATTAATATATTTCGTATTTTGTGAATTAGTTTTAGTTTTTTTTATAATTTTTAATACTACAAATCTTTCTATTTATTTTCTTATCATCTTTTTATTACAGATATGATATCATTTTTTATAAGAAAATTGTGTACTATAATAACGGTTCAGATCCGGATATCCGCAAATCCGGATCCGAGAATATTCACTGATCTGGATCCGGATGCGGGTATCACAAAAATCCCGGATATCTGACCTGTGCCCAAAGCTAAAAATTGTGTTAGTCTTATAACATTTAAAATAATATTCAAAATAACATATTGAAAAAAATATTGCACAATATGAATACAAAACTCAAATGTAAACATGTCAAAAAAAATTTATACATATCATAATAAGTGTGGATCAAATATATTGTGTGCACAACACATATCATAATCTAGTATGTCACAAATTATAATTTAATTTTTATTATATTAAATATACATGTAATTCCTACAAAAACATATATTAGATATACTTATATGTAAATATAAATATGTATAATTATTTTCACTAAAAGTATCCCGCGCACAGCACAAGACCATTATCTAGTCTAGATAATAATATTTTTTGTTTTTATTTATATGTTTTTAACTTAAATATAATTTTTTCTAATCTACTTCTCGCCACAAACTAATATTCGCATGTTTGTCAAAAAAAATAACATTTGCATGTTTAAGTTATGATTTCTTTGAGATAATATTTTTACAAAAATTATTATTCTATTAAAATGATAATCTCTTGAACTAAGGTTAAAGTAATATAACTTGTCGTTTAAGTATCTAACAAACTTCATATAACTTAACAATATAAATTCATATAAATTTCAATACACAATGTTCAATCACGAGATTATTTAGGGCATATCATACAATAAATATATTCCTAATCAATATCTATTAAATTTTTTTCCTAATCCTAATAAAAAAAATATTAAACGAGATCTATTTAAAGTGCATCACAGGATAAATATATTTAAAGGTATACATTATATATATATATATATATATGTCTTTGAAATTTTATAATTCTAATTAATATATCATTTATTCATATATTTTGTATTCTAATATTTATTAAAATTATAGAAATATTTCGACTAATATTATAATGTGATTCTAGAATTATAGTTACGTTACCTAAATATTTTAGATTCTAAGGTTGTAAAATATATTGTATGTTTTAGATGATTGTACAAGTCTGGATTGAATACCATTAACGCTTTTTAATATTTACTAACTTATTTCAGATATAAGAAGTCTTTTTAATGGTTATGAGTGTACTCAAATCTCGATTGATAATAAAAAAAAATCCTAGAGGTCTTAAACTTAAAGTATATGTAGTTATCTCTTATATAATAAAAAAGTACCATTAATTTAAATACCGTGTTTTATTTGTATTTTTTGGTTTTGGAAGTATTGTAACAAATTTTTGTAGTAAAAAAATATTATAATAAAATAAAACTATAATCGCACAATATTTTTAATAAAAATGAAAAATATTGACAAAAAAAAATAATCCTATCACATCATAGTTTAACAAACTAAATATTTTATTAAATTATTATGTGATTATAGTTTTATATTAACAAAACAAATATATATTAAATGTATTCTATAATTTATAATTTATGGAAACCAAAACATATATATGTCGGGCAAAAAAACCATATACATGGAAACAAATATATGAAAAAACTGAAATTTTCTAGAATTATATGTATTTTTAATATATATATATATATAAAAGAAAATATAAGAAAATTATAATAATCATATATATAATAAAACATTAAACAACTAATCATATCAAAAAAAGATATTTAGAAAATACAAATCGAATACATAAAATATTATATATTTCAATGAATAAGCATATCACAAAATTAACGTCAAATATTAGGAGATTAATATATAGGAAAAAGAAAAATATGTTCATATCTCTAAAAACCTAAATAAATACGAGTTTAAACCCCTAAATGAATGCGTGTCTAAAAATTTAAATAAATACAAATATAAAAACTCATGGGTCTAAAATCATAGATAACGCAAGTCAAAAACGTTTATATACGAAAAAATATAATGTATCAAAACCTATATCAACAGAAATTACAATTTACATACATATTGATTTTTAGTATATCAAGTATATATAAAATTAATAAATTTACATATACAAGTAAAACCATGAATTAAAGAAAAAGAAATAAAATATTACATACAAATTAATATTGTAAATAATATTAATTTTCCACAAAATATATCTCATGCATGGTCATCATCTAGTGCTGTTATGAAAATTTTAAGAGTCTTAAGCATCTCCGTAAGCTTTGGATCCAATTTCTCGCAACACTGCAATTACACCTCTACATTGGTCTTCCATGGTTTCTTCCTCAACTAGGTTCTTCCACAAAGGCTGTTGAACTAAGGCACTTCCTATAAATATTTAGTTTTAATGGGCATCATTTTTCTAGCCTCAACTCAGAAATTTTTTTATGGGCCTCTCTGTTATTGGGTCTCTCTACATAAGCCTTTATTTTTATGTTTTGAAGCTAAAGTTTGAAAATTTAAAATCCGGCCCAACAGAAAAGAAATTAAAGTCCCAATTGGGCAAAGACAAAACAAAACTCGAGTCGTCGTTAGTTCGTTTCCACTCACCACTGACCGATTCTTATCCATTTGGCTGACGATAATATCTTTGGAAAGCCATGTCTACTCCTCCTGCTGTAGAAGCTGAATCCACTGATGTACAACCTGAGAAACCAGCGGTTGCTCCCATTGCGGAAGAGCTTGAGAACAAGCTTCAGGTGAGACTTTTTTTGACGATTTCACATTTCTTTGTCATGATATTTGCTTGGTCTCACGCTACTGCGGAATTTACAGACTGATGAACCGATAGTAGAAGATGTAAAACATGAAGAAGAGGATGATGATGATGACGTAGAAGAAGAAGAAGAAGAAGAAGAAGAAGACGACGCTCAAGGTGATTCTTCCTCTTTGAAATACATTTTGTACTTCAATGTCCAGATACTTTAACTACTTATTGCGAAGATCTGACTATGTGATTATAAACATGATAATTCGATCTTGCAATTGAATCAAGTATTGTTGTTGCAGGTGTAAGCGGAATTTCAAAGCAGAGTAGAAGTGAAAAGAAGAGTAGGAAAGCAATGTTGAAGCTTGGTATGAAACCTCTCACAGGTGTTAGTCGAGTAACCATCAAAAGAACCAAAAACGTAAACCAAAAAAAACAATCTCTGTTTTCACTAAGTTTTGATGTCTTTCTGCGTGTAAGATTCTAACCATACACAACATTGATGTTTCCAGGTACTCTTCTTCATCTCAAAACCAAATGTCTTCAAAAGCCCGCATTCGGAAACCTATGTTATATTCGGTGAGGCCAAGATCGAAGACTTGAGCTCTCAGCTTCAAACACAAGCGGCTCAACAGTTTAGGATGCCTGAAAGTGGTGCGATATCTCAGAGAGCTGAGGCATCAACAGCCACGGTAGAAGCACAAGCGGAAGATGATGAAGAAGTTGATGAGACTGGTGTGGAAGCTCGTGACATTGACTTGGTTATGACTCAGGCCGGAGTTTCACGCAGCAAAGCCGTTAAGGCACTTAAGGGTCATGATGGAGATATTGTTAGTGCAATTATGGAACTCACTACTTAAGAGAGACTCAGTTCTTTACTTGCATTTGTTTTCAATTACTTTTGGAATCGTCAGAAAATTCGGATAATTCATTACCATTGATGCTATCATGTTCATGTGTTGTTCATGTCAATCATCGTCACTACTCGTAAAAACTTAAAACTAGATCATATTTTGATGAATCATTAATAACACTTAAAACGCAGTTCGAATCTTGGCCCTACACAAACCTTCGCATAATGGTGTTCATGTTATTCCACAAATCCCTTCTTTTTTTTTTATATACTAACAAGGTTTCGTAAAAGGATCGAAACTTCTTCTCCAAGGAACTTCCTCTACTTAATCATCTTTGAGGACATGTTCCCAATCCGAGGTCGGACTCTCGCAGCCATTTCCGGATGCAGATGGTTCAGTCTCGGCGGTGCATGTCTCTATCTGAGAATTTCCACCGGTTTTAATCAACGAACCTGACCAGAGATGATCACGCATTTCTGTTTCACTGCTTGGCTCGCCAATGTCTGAATCTGAATCAGATTTCTCCACTTGCTCAGCTTCCCGACGTTTCAGTATCTGGAATCTATCCATAACATCACTCACATGGCTGCTTCTGACAATATCAGCCATCTTTAAAACTTCTGAGTCCTCCTGGTCACCAATTTTTGTCTCTGGGTAGTTTTGAGTATTGAGTATGCCATTTGTTTCCCGCTGCTTCAGAATCTGAAATCGGTCTATAACATCAGTATGTTTGTCCTCCGTGGTGGATGCAGGGGATTCTTGCTGTATCGTATCGGGTATCTTTCCAGATGTTGCAGCATCAGGACTTAAGTTTTCGTGAATGGTCTGTTCTAAACCACTCATAATCTTAAGCTGCGATAGAACTGCATCCATCGAATCTGAGTAAACTTGAGAGCTTTGTGGCGCATCAGTGCTCATTGGTACAACATTGTTCACACAAATGCTTCTGTCCTTAATGAGCGATTCAGTTGTCTCCTGCTTTTCACTATTCATGATGGGAACCGACGTCTGGGGGTTGAGAGAAGGGTCCTGTATAGAGGTTGATACATCTGCAGAGATTTCTGAGAAAAGAAAACAAGAGATGAAAGGTTAAAATTAATACACAGGTTACAAATAATTTAGAAGATTATTGGCAAGATGAAGCGCAGGGTAAGCTTTTGTAAGAAATAATATATGACTAATCAACCTGTTAGCTAATGTTTAAATTTTGTAAATCAAAATTGACTGATGCCCGGGTTAAATCCGTTCCATAAAAGAACTACCGCCTATCATTCTTAACGAAAAACATAAAACTGATCATCTACAGAAAATGTTTTTGACTTCGAAAACGGATCCCGTACCAACAGTATTGTACTGTCCTCTACTGGTATTTTAGGACCTATGGATTATTCGTTATAAGCAATAAAGCATAGCAGTGACATCTAGGACAGGATCGTTGAGAATCTGCTCTTGCAATGCAGTTCTAGCCATTAGTAATAACAGAAAAAGGAGACGGCATGTTAGATAGTTATCAACCTCTATCGTGCAATTTGAGATTACCAATCTCACTCTTGATCCGATGATATCGAGCCATGGCACTTGTGGAACATAAAGCAGCTTCAGTTTCGAGCCAGAGATTCTTGTACAAGAGAGTTTGTGGGTGGTTTTCTTCACCATCAAGAAAGTTCGAAACAAGTATGTTTTTAATACCCTGCAAAGTTAAGATTCAGTTCGCAAAAGTTCAGAAAGGATGCACAATTGCACTATGTAAGTAAATACCTGAGTCATCTCATTCTTATCCACTGGTTCTTTAATGTCATAGCTGTCTAGAGGCTTCACACTAAACCCCTGAAAGTCTTTAGCAACCACTTTTGGGGCCTGAAAAGAATACTGTTATGGAACAAACAGCAAACAAGAACAAGCAATGTGTTTCATTCTAAAAAAAGGTCCGGAACATAGCACAGTCAGAAATTTACGGACGCTCACATTAAAATTCTAGATATCACAAGTGGTTCTCAACAGAAATAAATCATCGACTCATAGAGTATGCATAAATTTATTTTTAGAGTACCTACGATATAAGTTCACAAATCCAGGGTCAAGCTGCAACACATACCTCATTCAGGTTAAACACGTTTGGACAAGAAACATGCATAGCTTGAGTTGGAAGTGATACTTCCCCTGCCACTGTCCTATTACCAGTTATTTTCTTTACGCACTTGGTGAGATTATCTACAACTTTATCAAGGTACTCAAGTTGATCCAGCTTCAGGCAGCTTCCATTGTTAAAGCATTCATAAACAAGCACTTCTGACAAATTATGCATGGCATTTATCACGGAAGAAACTCTTGGAGAAGAAGACGACGATGGGAAATCCCCTTGATCACATAAATGTCTTTCAGGTGATCGGCCAGTTGAGACATCATCTTCATTCAATCTAATACTCCCGTTGACACTCATATCTGTCAACAATGTGGTCTTATTATCTCCATACATAATATCAAGCATTTGTTCCTGGAGTATACATGGCTTTCTGTTGGCTTTATTATCTTCACTAGGTTGGAAAGTTCTACCTTCGAAAGAAGATTTATACTTGACAGCTGTTTTAGCATTCTCATTATCCGCTTTCAGTGCACCAAGAGACTCACTTCCCATAGAAAATATTGCTGGAGCTGAAGGTCCCTCAGAAGATGCCATGCCGTGGTTCCAAGATCTATGTTCATCACAACTTAAATCTTTAACGGCATTCTTCATGGAATTCTCAGAAACACCTTTCTTGCTGTCAGCAACCAAATTACATGGCATCTGATAAAGGGAGTAGACGCCACTACCTTCTATATCCTTAACCACTGAAATTGAGGAATCAATTTTAGATGGTATCGGGGTGGAAGATCGGGGACTCCTACAACCTTTTGAGCTAACTATTCGATAGTCAGAATCTGGATTCTTGGGCAAAGGCTTGATATGACCAGAGGCCATCAGTGCATCAAGGTCAACCTGTTCAAGGCTGGACTGAACTCCTATTAAATCCTCAGGCGCAGGACTACAAACATCACTGTTGCTCGAGAATGATCTGCCATCTCCTATATGAATCCCAGTCTGACTTCCACCAAAGAGAGCTTGTGTTTTCGAAATTGGCATTGGTAAAGATGGATTACTATCTTTGTAAGGCTCCCCACCATGAGAACCAGGGACAACATTCATAGTCCCAGGTCTATCAGAGGCAGGAATGTAATACGCAGGACAATTCTCATCAAGAGAAGATGCAACAGGCGTAAAGAATGTTTCCTGAATATTTTTCTTAAGCATTCCTGCTTCTTCATAAGAAGATATAGGCGCCAAGTCTAAACTTGGCCTCTCTGAGAAATTGTCAGCAGGAAGAGACACAAAATCAGATGATGGTTCCCTTGAAGAGTACAATCCTAGACAGCAATTTCCTGCAAACAAATATCCGTTCTGCGTTAAAACAAAGATAAAGACATCTTTCTTTAGCATAAAACACACAATCTGATGCAATTATTCAATACACCCAAAACCTATGCTGATTTCAATATTACAAAGATAATTATCATACCAATATCCTAACAGTATTCACAGAATTAGAGTGAAAAACAAAAATAAACGACGTAGCTATCAATTTAATACGTCAGAGCATCAGAAGAAGAGTTCAAACCCGAACAAAGTAAAATAGCACCGATTAAAAAAGTGATATATCCTCAAATTCACAGTACGAAACCATCACAGTACCGTTAAACCCCAAATTTGCTTCAGAAAGGGGATTGAAATCATACCAGGGTGGTTGTTGTTAGCGTACAACGACGAAGAAGGAGGCCCAGAGAGAGAATTTTGAGGATATGATGGGTTATTCGACCATTCAGCAAGCGATCGTTGATAAGTGCCTTGAGAATTCATCGGATCAAAAACTCCTTGGGTTGGATCATAGGATGCAACCGGATTGCTTGTCAGAAACGACGGAGCAGAAACTGGAGGATACGGAAACGGAGGAGATAGCCAATACGGGTACGGTGCTCCATAGTAACCTCCATAGCTATATCCATCGGACATCGTTATCCCTCACAAACAAAACGAGGAACAACAAAAAAGTGATGTTACCTTCGGTTTAAGTGTTAAGAATGTCAAAGTAATAGAGGCTTATTAATGAGCTAAATAGGGCTTTTAGAGGGTAATCCCTCACGTGTAAATAATTTAATTTAAGCTATTTAATGAAAACTAATTTTCTTAACTGACCACCGAAATTATTGTACAATAATAAATAAGAGACTCCAACGGAAAAAGATTCCGAAAATAAATAAATAAACATAGGCAAACGTAAATCTAGTAGAATATTTCAGTTAGACAATTGTTATTTGAATATTAATCCTAAATGGAATATACACCGTCGATTTTGGATGTGAATCAAGATTTGAAGAAAAAAAAAAGGAAGCATATTAATTCGCTAAATAAAGTGCCTAAAAATAGTAAAATACGTAACAACAAACACCAGCAAGCAGTCGCGTTGTTTAAATCGTGAACAGCAAGCAGTTTTTCTTGAAGCCAAGATGTGTTACTTTTACACAAACAAACTTGCCAGAGATATGACAAAACACATTCAAACATACATTGGAGAGTATCTGTGAATTTCAACAGATAATTGGCAGAGTGGCCTTACGGCTCCGAACAGTTACCTTTTAGAGACGCTGAGAAAGATAGGTAGCCAAAGAATCAACAGGCTTGCCCGAGTCAATATTTCCGATTTCCCGTGACCGGATTTTGATTCGTGCAAGATAATCAGCTGCAATCCAAGCAAAGCTCAGCAACACCGCATGACTAGACGACTCATCTGGATCTTGCAGCTCTAACGACTTCTTCACCCACTTGGGATGGTAAGTGACATGATACCAAGCTGAAGCCTTTTTCTCATACAAAAAGTTCTTTTCCTCTTCGCTGAGATTTTCCTGGTCCGAGATTGTTTCCTCAAATACTTTTCTGAACTCTTTCTTCAGGGAATTATAAGAGTGCTTCAGTCTTTCTTTCAGTTCTCCCTGTTTCTTACTTGTGTATTTGGGCATTGACCAGATGTGACCTGTCACAATCTCCTCCTCTTTCTGCACCTTGTATTGCCCGAGAAGACCAATGAGCTGTCCATCGTAAGAACATTTCTGACCCCATGCCTCAGGGATGAAATCCTCAAATCCTGCTATTTCAAGATCAGTGTCATACGGTATGTCACTTGGGTCTGAGCTTTCTTCTGAGGAAGCTTCTGCATCTTCATCGTAGACTTCTTTTACCCGTCTGTAAAGCCGACCCATGATTTTGTTCGACTTGTACGTTTGGTACTCTTCTTTTCCCATGAAATCTGGGTAGAGTTTTGGTTTTAAATGGAAGGGCATTGTCACGATTTTCCCTGTTTTGGGGAAATCAACTGCAGTGGCAGCTAGTTCTGCCAGTAGCAAACATTCTTCGTCCATGGCTCCATACTCACTTATATCCGCATGAACGACATGTGCATTGCAGATTGTACCTAAATGCTCATTCGCCATGTTTTTTGAAAAGAAATCTATTATATCCTGTAACAAAAAAAAAAAAAAAACGATCAATTACCCAAGACTTGTTTTGCAAGCGCAAAGAAAGTAGATGATTGGCAGGCGCTAGCATTATGATACTGCACTTGATAATAACTAAAAAGTCACAGTTAGGCATTCGGAAGGGTCTAATCACAATCAACAATGTGCGAGGAAGTTTTCTTATATTTTATCATCTTAGCTCCAGATACTGTTAATAACCCATACCATGCAACCTATGAACTCGGAAGCAAGCATCGATAAATCAATATAATCAGTGTAAAAAAAGGTAGAAATAATTACTACAAGCATCCAATATAAACGTATCCAGCAATTTAAGAAATACCAGAGTTATACTGGAATTACCTATTCATCTTATCTTAAGAGTCATCATCTCAGCTAACCCAGAAAAAATAATTGGGAAGTAGATATTGACCTGGTGATTGACAGCGCGACCTAAACTCTTCTCTTCAGCTGCATCATATTGCATGGCGGGAAAGCTTTCTCTGCTGGGAGGGATGAGCCCCTGATCCCAAGTCACAAAGTACAGGTCTCCATCAAGGTCACTGCCAGATGCTTCATTTGTATGGGGCCTCTCGCCTTTCTGAGGGAAAATTAGGCAGTCATACATGTGATGCAGCTCAGGTACATCAACAGCTTCTAAAATCCTTACATCCCCTGGGTGAAGACAAGGATTCTTAGCAATGGCAACATAGCCTTTAACTACTTGCATATCTGTCTTTGTCTCCCTGAAACGAGTCCCATGTTTATAGAAACAATTTTCTATAGATGGTTTTGAGACTTGGAGAAAGCATTGGCCCTGTTCAAGAATTTCTGCTTCGTCTAGACAACCCATTAGCCACCTTCCTGAAGTAACAAAAATACGAGATTTCTCTCTAAGACCCCAAAGTTGGGCAATTCTGACTGAACACAACATTCCACGTAGATGTGGCTCAGTTTTTGGTTTGAAACCTGCACTAAGCATGATAGCAGCTGTGTTTCCCTGTTCAGCACATGATGCTGTGAGAACTTCAAATGCCACATCAGTATCGTCAAGAATGCGGTTCAGTTTACAGAGCATGGATTCCTGCATATCCCAGAATATTTCATCCGGAACACCTAGTGAAGAAAGGAGGGTAATTATCTGCCGATTTAAGAATCCAGGTTGAAACCTCGTCCAGGAACAGATCTCCAAGATGTTATGTGTGGAAATGAACTTCTTCATACTGTCTCGAAGGGCTAGCCGGATTCCATCACCTTTTGATGGCCAGCGAGCAACGACTCCTTTGAATCCTGCGTAACGGATCTGATAAGCACAAGGGGTACAGTGCACATCCAGCTTTAGTTTCTCCATTACTTCGTCAGCGAGGTCAGGTGTGATTGTACCTATCCCATCAGAGAATTTATACCCATTTCTCTCAATTTCTGGAAGGTACATGTCAACCTCGTGAGGCTTGACATCTACAGTAGCGTATGTGGAGGAGAAGCACAGGCCCATCCTAGCCGCACATTTCGCCACATTCCTGTCTTTGAACTTCCCCATCCATGTTTTTATATGTGACACGTTTGTTTTCCCGTCTTCAGCAAAGAACCATGCAGAGCGGTCTCTCAGTTGATTGGCTGAAAATGCTAGAAAACTGTATTTTCTACCACATAGTTTAAAACCATCGTTTAATATGCTTTTCACTCTTTTAAAAACATACGTCTTCTGGGAGAAAGAGCTTGATGTCGAATCCTTCACAATCGGAGCAACAAAATAAGAGAGAACATTTGAATTCATGGTCTGCATGCTTTCATCCATGAAAGTTACACGCAAAAATCTTTCAGCCAGAGCTTTGTATTTTCTGAGTACTCTGTTGGAGAGCTCAACTTCTGGGGGTAGGCAATAAGCTCGGGTTGGGGTAATCACTAGCCTTCTGATCTCAGAGATATCCTCAGATAGTTCATGACTCCCTAAAAGCTTTGGATTTTTCTGAATCCATTCCTGAACAAGCTTCAACCTCTTGTACGCATCAAAAACTGGTCGTTTATAGGTACAGAGATGCTTAAGAGAAGCTATATTAACATCCTTGGGTTGGTTTCTGAGAAGATCAAAGAAACGTTCAGTCAACTGAAACTGGTTAAAAACCCCCCTGTGTAATACCGAATTTACTAGGAACATGGTCTCAAAGGTAATTCCTTCCTTGTGATGGATGCAGAAGAAATTATCTGACACAGGCTCCCCAAAACAGGGCTCATCACGAATCCGGGGAGGCCACCTCACGCGTTCCTCTTGAACCCTCCGCATCCTTAGATAATCTAAGGCGGTTCTCAATTTCTTCTCATACCGAGGAGATATGAGAACTCGATAGGAAAGGCATCGACCAAGTGCCCCGACTTGGGTAAAATCAGTGGTCCGGATCCAAGGATCATCATCATCTAAGAGATCGACTGGGAAGGTTTCGTAAATATCATCATCAGCCGTTCTGTACCAGACTCGGGGTGACGAAGCAAGCTGCAAAAGAAGCACAAAGCCATGCAAAGTTTTGTACTGCCTGACTGTTTGTATGTCTCTCACCAACAACTCCAATTTATAATCACAATTTATCACAGCATGCATCACTGTGTCCTTGAAAGAGAACGCAGTGCTCTTTTTGAAGGTAAATCTGCAAGTATTGTCAAAGGGATCTACCAGGAAATCGACCTCTTCAGCTCTCCAAGAAACAAGAAACTCATCCCGGGAAACCAAGGTCCCTATCTCAAGTGAAACACCAGTCAACTTATACGGTGTGGTCGTTCTTCTTCTTTGATTAAGGGTATATGGATTTTTAGGCCCCAAGCTCACTTTTAATGGCTGGCCATTTAGAATTAGCCTGCACTGCCCCGCAGCATCCATGGCACGAGCTGCTGACTCAGCATTTGCGAAATGGACAAACGCGTGAGGCTCCACTTTTTTGTAATCATCAGTTTTGGGGATTTTTGAAGTGCTTGTGATCTCAAAATTAGGATAAGACCCAGGTGGAGTCCAAGAATTTTTCAGTCTGCATCGCCAAACGAGTCCTATTTCTTCTTCAAGGTACTCGGTAAGTTGTTCTGCAGTAGTAGACTCCCCAAATCCACCAATGCTTACTTGTGTCACAACCGAGTTCTTCACGTTTCCCTCTGACCCCATTCTATTGAAAAATAAAGAATTAAACAGTCATGTCGCCTGAAAGAATCTTCCGCCAGATAAACCAAATTCCAAAATGAGGAAATGACATATACGTATCAGCCAATATTCTTTCTGAGTCTCAGTAATCAGAACACCAAAAGAAACAGCTAATTCCTCAAGTTAGGTATATATGAAAACGATGATTCAAATAAAGGCCATGAAGACAAGACCAAAACATAAGCAAATGTCATGGAAAACCAAACAGGTACGATCATCATAGGAGATTGAAGAATAGAATAAAATATCTAAAATGAGCATGGAATTTCAAATGTCCTCAAGACATTGATCATGCTTATGAGAAACGAGTCGTGTTCAGATTTACTGACCAGACAGGAAGTCACAAAAACAAAAATTCAAAGATAAATCTGAATGGAGACATCTAGGACTAGGAGTAACGTATCAAATCATCAACATATACCAACAATTACTGAAAGGAGAAGTTCAGAGTGGAGACATGTCAGCGACCATATTCATTTGCAGTGGACAATGGGAATAATTCGATTTTCGGTTTTTGCAAATGAATATTAATTAGAGTATATCGGGGAAAAATTCAGAAATTTACGCCATAAATAGCATTGGAAATATACAGAATTTCAACATTCAACAAATATGTACCCTAATTCGCCGCTCCGTTGGAAGTTCAAAGAAAAGAAATACGAAATTGAGAGACAACATTGATCATTACAACTACAGAAAGCATAATTCAGCGATACTGTTAAAATCAACCAAATAAAGCCCTAGTGGCAGAATAGAATTTTGAATCAAAGGGGAAAAATACGAAAGATCGATATACAAAGGGACACTCGAGACTTACATAATGAAAGATTCAATCTAAAATTGGCAGCAAGATCAGTACTGAGGAAGACATAGAGGCAATGCAGAGACCGGAGAGAAGATTAGTAGGCCGGAGAAACCGCCATTATCTGCCACTTAGTCTTCGCCCAGTAAACGGGAAGAGAGTGATGCGGGAACTTGCGAAAAGTAGACGAGAAGAGTTGCGTTTCTCACGTGCAAATTGGGATGGGCTATTTAAATATGGGCCCCTTGGATTCTAATTTTCAGTATAATTTGATTACAGACTGATCAAAATGTACGTAGGTAGGTGTTTTTACTTGGTCTATTTTTATGAAGTTTTTCCACCAAGGGTTAAAAATAAAGATATTACTTCCAGTACAACCTGAAAAAAATCGATGGAAACATTTCCTTGTTTTTTTCGTCATCGATAGAAATATTTCTTAGTAGCTTGAAAAATACGAACTTATATATTACCTTAACTATGTAACCTCTCACCAAACCGTTTACATAAGCCTAATTAAATACAACCTACAAAATGGCCCCGGTTAAGGCGAAAGCCTGAAACCAACAACAAAAGCAAGAACCTCGGTTCAACCACTATATTTACAAAAAAAGCTTCCAGTTATCAGGGCATTGCAGATACTCTGAGGTCTGTGGTTAGACGAACGACTGACATCAAGAACACAACTGCAACGACTGCCGCCCTAAGAAGTCCTCCATATGAACCTTTCACGCGAATAATCTTTTTCATCACCGAACCAGTTTTGTTCTTTAATCTCATTAGCTTTCCAAATCCTTTCTTCATCGTGTCTTCGACTGTGTCCTCAACCTGTGTAGCATTATTTGTTAACATCTTAGTGTCACAGTAAATTTCCAGTTGCTACGTGAAATCACATCCTACTAAAAGGCAAGAAATCAGGTAATTCATAACAATGTGGTTGTTATATTCACCTCTCTCTTCATAGCTTGATGCCCTCGATTCTTTAAGTTGATACCATTAAGGGTAGTTTGCAGATGCAGTCTTCTACAGGCATTTCCCTGCATTTTATAGTCATTGGTATGACGCTCCAGTCGACTCCTAATCTTGATACCTGTTCCTGAAACATCATTGCCCATGTCACCTGCCGAACCCTGTTGATACTCTGATGCAACCTGCAACAAGTAAATTGATTAAGTGTTAATAATGATTTCTATTCGCTTAATGAATATACAGATGATGTTATGAGTTTCGAGGAAACTCAATGAACCTGATCTGGTGCTGCACCATCGAACCCACTCTGCAAAACATACTTCTGCTTCTCTGGAGGAACGTCGTCTGAGTTCTCAAAAATTGAATCAAGGAACTCGGACATGTATACATCCACTTCATTTGTACCGTACTGAGTCGGAATTTGGAAACTGCTGTTGTTGTTCCCTGAAATATCATTCGAGCCAGACTGGAATGCGTTGAAAGAGGATCCGAGTTCGGATTGGACTTGAGAGTGTAATGGGGAGAACAGCTTGTAATCCACGGACTCCATCTCTGGAAACCAACAATAATTTACAAGCTGCATAACAAAATTAGAGTAGTTTAATTAGAAAACTAACACTAAGACAATCATCTAAGACAATTTCGAAGAAATGCAATGTCTTCACCTCGGCAGTTGTAACCTCATCGCAAACATCAGTATGAGAAGTACCGGAGATTACAAGAGAAGATTCTGCAATATCATAACGCTTCCCATCTTCTGTTTTAGTGACCACAGATATTTCAGACTTACTCACTTCAACGGTTGGAGACAAGACAGCAGGTTCAGCTACATCCGACATCATATCCTCTTCTGCTAAATTCAAATCTTGTTTCTTGAACAATTTGCATATGACAAACGGATTCTGCATATATCAACACAATAACATGAATAAGTTGGATAACCAAATTAGTTTGTTGGCAACACTTCGAGAAGTGTGCATTATTACCTGGCCAGGATTGGCGCCGTTAAGGTCATCCTCAGTAGCACGATACTCATGCATAACCCAATTGGTTCGTGTCCCTTTGGGAGCTCGACCAGAGTGGAAGACCAAAGTTCTCTTTATGCCTATAACTTTGGTCTTACCAGATTTTACCTTTCTGTCTTTTCCTGTCGCCTTCCAGTACCCTGCAGTTGTTGCCCGGTTCTGTCTACTTCCATTCGGATACTTCCGGTCCAATGGACAGAAGAAGAGCCATTCTAAGTCTTTTGTTTTTATCACAGAAAAATCTACAACAAAAGACCAAAACACAAGCTCTATCAGTCAGCAAACTAGAAACTTAAACGTGACCATATATTTGAGTGAACCTATGTAATCAAAAACACAGAACGAAACCGATAACATTGTCCCAACTACGAATAGACAGAAACTTTTAAAACACACATATAATGAATTTCAAACCCAAAAGTTACTAAACTGATTCAACATAGAAACTAATGTTAGATTTGTAGAAGTTAGAATATTTCTGATCGCCATTCAAAAATATTTCTGAATCAAGTGAAGGGTAAAAATTAGGTACCAGGTAAATCCCAAGGTTCCCATTTGCATATATCGATTTCTCGGATGGCTTTGACATCATCATCGTGACCGTTGATTTTCTTCCGGAGATAGAAACGGACAAGTTCCTCGTCCGTAGGACGAAATCTTAATCCTACTGGCAGTGAATCCATCGATAAGATTTCGAGATTCTGATTCATTGATGCTACGTTTGACGAATCAGGAGAGAAGTATCCAATATCAAAGATGCCCAGAGTTTGAATAATCAAAGATGCGATTCGAAGGTATCACGAAGAAGAAAACAATAAAAATTTCACGAAACAAACCTAAAATGGATTCGATAAGGTAAAGTGAAGAAGAAGATATGAGATTACTCTTCGGTTTATTTGCTCTGGTATATACACGCGCCAAACCGAGGACGTTACGCGTTTTGCGTAAATTAGTATATTACGCTTTTACCCTTTAGCAATACGAGCAAGAGGTAGGGGCAAAGCTGGGAAGTGAGTGACATGTACAGAAGAAATGTCATATAACGAATGAGATAATGACACGTGGAAAAAGGAAACTTCCATGTATCTCACTTGTTCAGTTCTCGGATGTTTCGCTTTCTTGAAATTGTGTTTTCTTTGGTAAATTGTCAGAACATTTGGATTCTTTCCATTTCTTATGTTTTTTTTTTCTTTTTTTTTGGTAAGTTTGGTATGTATGTTCGTTCGAACTCGTATACATTCCAAATTGCAATTTTAGTTTTTGATAAAGATAATTCAATTTGCAATTTTAGTTTTTTTTTTTTCCTCTCAACATAATAATTTTATAATTAAGGAGCTAACACACGTAACAAAATGATCCAACTACAAAGCTTAAGAGGTTCAAACGACCTAAAAGCTTAAAGCAAAAGACAAAAAACGGAACGAAGTTAGGAAAGGATAAAAAAAAAAAACTTAAAACAAAGGCTTGATCCAGATAGTCATCGAGTACGAGATGTAGAAACTTCAAGGAGTTTAGAAGCTTTTGATGTTTTCCAGAACAAATATTGTTGACACCTGATCTCGCTCAGCTCAGCCCATTTAGGCCCAATATGAAATAGGTCTAAAAATTGTTAATGGATTGACTTCAGCTCAACCCTTTTACGCCGGTGAAGTAAATCGAAGCCTAAACATTATAAGGAAAAGAAGACCAATTTTTAATGTGGAGGAAGAAAAGGTCAACGAGGTGGAGCAAAAGAATCGGACAAAGGAAATTAGCGAGAACAACTTGCAGCAGAAAAACAGAGAGTTGTTTCGAGCACAAGAAACTATAAAAGGAGTTCAAAGAAGATGAAAGACACACAGAATAAAAACCCTAGCATACTAGAATGTACGGACTCTTGTAATCAAATCCTTTGTAATCAAGTTCGTTCAATAAAATAACTTTCTTACGTCTCTTAATCCTCTTTAGTTGTTAGATCTTGCATCATCAAATATGCTTCATTATCCAAATACCTTTTCTTCTTTGTTTTGGAGGAGTTTTGCTCTACTTTTTTGTTTTGGTTCTCACGAATTGCAATTTTAGTTTGATTCATCAGAATTTAGAAGTCATATTTAAAAATTATTTAATATAATTTTTGTTGTGATATTAGCACATGTCTTTATAAGGTTACAAAGAGGGTTTAGAAGTTCCATTAAAGAGACTAAGTGATCTGGTTCTAATCCAAGAGAGATAATGATGTTAAGATCCTCAGCTCAATGGGTTGTAAGTCTCTTTTTATAGGCATACTAGGGCAAGCTCCCTTGGTGCGTCCCCTGGCGCGGTCCCAAAGTCCTTGGTGTCAGGCTGTCTTATGATTTCCTAGGCCGATAGCTCGTAGATCTAGTAGCTTAGTCATCATCATTGTGGGCAGGATCGCCGAGCTACTGGGTGGTTGAACTGCTCACTTGTAGCAATAAATACATGATGAGCGGCTTAACGAGTCCACGAGGTGGTTGAACTACTCTATAGAGTATTAAATATGTTGCATGCTAGCTGACGAGGACCTTGGCTGAACTCGCTAGCGATACCATAGAGAGTTAATGTCGACGCGAACTTTGTGAAGAGAAATAAGTCTTGGAGCGATGTTGAAATGGGTTGGGGCTGAGACGAGCCTTGTTGTGGTGGGTCGTGTGAAGTTAGACGGGTTGTAGACCCACCTCCAACAATAACTTTCAAGGTCATCACAATGAATAAAAAATGTAACTCATATTATTACAGCCATTAAAGTTTTGTCAAAATGTTCCGATAATATTGACTTCTATCAATAAATTTATTCTATAAACATCTTTGTTTGAAATGTGCTATAAGTCTTGTATTAGTTTTATAATATTATGGAATATTAGTGATTTCAACTAAATCAAATTGATGTAAAAAAGACTGCATAATCACTTTTCAATTACATAAATCAAAAAATTGGATTGCAATGTAGTAGTATATATTCCTCTAGTTTTAAAACTAGGACCGGCTAAAACTAGAGCAAAAGATACAAAAATGTTTTCAGTTACAAAAATCTCAAAACTGCCAAAAAGGAGGTGGCTCAGATGGCTTGCTTTTGATATAGCTTGGCCCTAGGTGATGAGTTTAAATCCCGCCAGCTCCAGTGGGAGCAATTTGGTTATGGATCGGATCTTTGTCGATCCCATTACTAGAATGAATGATTAAGGTTGACAAAAAAAATCTCTAAACTTCCATATATTTTTTATAAAAATTAATTATACATTTTCAGTTTCTAAATTTAGTCTTGCTTTTCTGGTGAACTCTAATATAAATTCCTAACCATCTGTAATAACTCTAATCTTAGTCAGCCCAATTTGAGTTATTTAACACATGTCACAGCAAAAATACCAAAGGCCATCCATAAAAAATGGGATCAACTTCATCTATATAACTAATTATGTTATCTTTATTTGCTCAATCTTCGGGTCAGCAACAAAAAACTGTAGAGAAAAATCCATAGCTTAAACCCAATCAAAATCACAAAAACATTAAAATAAAATAATGGGTGGCTGTGCGAGTAGACCCAAGGAATCAGACATGAACAACGAAGAAGGCTCAGTTCATAATAAGCATGTGTCTGAGAACGTTGTAGTCAAGGTATATAGAATAAAAATCCAATAGAATAAAGAAGAATAGCTTTTGTCTGATCCGAAGAACATTGAAACTTATGAATTTTTTGGTATGATAATACAGGAGAAGACCACAGAAAACATTGAGAATCAGAATCAAACAGAGACAACCACTGAAACTTCTGTTGAAGCTAAGGAGACATCTGAGGTCGAACCGACTACGGAAACAACTCCTAGTGTTGAACCAGAGGTTGCAGTCGTTAAAGAGGCTTCTTCTTGTGGTGAAGTTGCAACACCTAAGAAAGTAGAGAATGTGGCAGCTGTAACACCTGAGATAGTAGAGAATGTGGCAACTGCAACAGAAAACGTTGAAGTTAAACCAAAAAAGGTTGAGGTTGTGGCTGAAGCAGAAGATGCTAAAGTGGTTGAAGCTGAACCTGTAAAGGTTGGGGCTGAGATTGAACCACTAAAAGAAGAAAAAGAAGCTATTGTTACCGTTTGATAATTGATTAAATTGTGAAAGTAATTTAGATGTTGTTTTATGTCACCTTGATTTGATTTGTTTTTAATTGCTACTATCACTTTAATTGGCTTCGTTCGTTGCATTATACAATGATTCTTATTTGATTCAAATAACAATATATCAGTTTTGCTTTACAAATTTTTTCCTATTTGTACGTTTCTTAAATTTGCCATTTGTCGTGTCTTAAGTCAAGTATATGATCGACAAGGCCCAATATATAGCCAAAGCTAGAGGTGTCAATGCGGGCTTTAAACCTGCGGGTTATGCTTAAACCACTCCGCTATGGGGCGGGTTAGGGTTATATGTTTTATGTCCAAATAAAAAATAGGCTTTGCGGGTTAGCCAATCATGGACAACAAGTTAATGCAAGTTTGACCATTTGGTCAGCGAGCTGATCCGTGAATATATAAAAAATTACAAAAATAATTAAAATTTATAAATAATCAAATTAAATGAAAAGTTATAATGACATGTAATATATAATGTTAATATAAAACATAATCGTCTCTTAATTTTGTAAAGTCAAACCCTATAAAATAAATTAACAAATAATTTTACCTCTTTTATTTATCAAATTTATGTTTTATATTACTAAATATGTTTCGCAACATATAAATTGTGCATTTTATGGTTTTATAATCTTGTTTCTAATACATTTTTATTTAAAATTTATTTTATATATTAAAATATAAGCACAATTAAGAAAACCGCAGACAGACTGCATAACCCGCGGTCATAAAATAGGGCGGGTTAGGGTTATCATATTTATGATCGCGGGTTATGCATGTTAATTCATTTAACCCGCAGAAAAAGTTGGACCCGCAGTGGAGCGGGTTAAATGGGGTGGGTTAACCCGCATTGACACCCCTAGCCAAAACTTATATTCTAAAATTCTTTTTTTTCCTTCCATTTTCATCGGGGAGAAATCAAACTCTAGTGCATGAGGAAAACTCAGTGAGATTTTAGAATATTGGCTTTGGCTATGAATCGGACATTGTCGAGCCAACTATAAGAGTAAGGTTGACAAAGAAAAACAAAACAATGCAAGATGCAAATTACTATATAATTGATATGGATGAATCTTTGTGATAGGCTTCTCTCCCATGCAACAAGCCTGTCTTGGAGTTAGGGTGAGAAGATCCACCGCTTAGGGCCCAAATTTTTATTTTTTTCCCATTCAATTTTTTTTATTTTTAGGGCCCCAAAAAATTATATAAATATAAAGGGGACAAAAACTTTTTTTTGGCTGAGGTCCCCCCAAATTATTAAGACGGGGCACGTGATTGGTATAATATTATTTCTTTCTTCTCATCATTTTCTTTGGGGCGTTTGGATCATATTCTCTCTACGATGGCTTGTCAAACCTCTATTTACTATATTTGGAGAAAAAGAAATGTTAAAATCTATGGCATAAACTAGATTAATTGCAGGTGGTCTTTACTCTATTGGCAGGCAGTAAGTTTACTAAAGGCAAATGCACTTTCACATCCTAGGATCGAGTCCCACCGTGTCATTATGTAGGAACTTGGCTAATGGGCCAGCCAATTGTGGTCCAATATTGACAAAAAAAAATTAGACTAATTACTGTGGTATTACCCACATTGTGGATAAAGGTGTGTGAAACCGAAACTCTTCACTTGGCTTTTGAGCTTCTCACATATTAGAGGAGTTGCTTGATGAGTCAGCAATTCCTTTGACATTTGTGAATAAGAGAGATGGTGCTAATGTGAGTTTAGGCAGTGGAGGTAACAAAAGTGGCTAAGAGAGTCGAGAGGAAGAAAGGTAGTCTCTAGAGTAAAGACTCTAGCAGACAAAGAAGGTTCAGGAGAACCATTTAGTTTATTAAGCTATGTCGTTTAATGAGAAAGGCACTACATTGCCGTTTTAGTTTATGTGTAAAGAGGAACTGGTTATTTAAACAAGAACCCTAAAATATTTCCATTATCAATGAATTAATCAACAAACTATTACTCTCTCAATCTCTTCTCCTTTCTTCTTCTACTCTCTTCCCTTTTCTTCAATGTTTGATAAGTGCCAGACTTATCAAATGGTATCAGAGCGTATGCTCCTCTCGACCGTGGGTGTAACGAAAATGAGGTTTACTTCTTAAGATTATAATCTGATGCGGTTGATAATTGATCGTTTGGCTTACATGCAAACTACCATTCGTGAAATGAGAACTACCGTTCGTGAAATGAGAGTGATTTTGAATCAAACAAGTGATACGTCTCTTGGGAGTTTTGTGGAACATGTGGTGGACAACACAAGCTAGAAATCTCAATGAAACCAAGTGAGACTCCTCTTGGACATTTCGTCGAAAAGATTGTGGGCTCTAATCCTAACCCCTACTTCGACTTTAGTGATGCACTTTCATGGCCCAATCTCGGTGAGGAAATGAACCCCAACTTCAACTTCGGTAATGAAGCTGCGTGGCCTAAGCTCAGTGAGGAAATGGAGATTGTCATGGAAGGTGAGACTTCTCTTGAGAATTTTGTCGAGCAGGTTGTGAGTAGGGCAAAGCCCAAAAAAATCCCAAAATTCGGAGCTAAGATTTCTCTAGGAAGGGGAGCTTATAGTCCCATAAGACGTGTAAGGAAGCTCAAAACTCAGACAAAGAAACCAAGCAAGCTTCATCGGGTAAGATCTATCAAGGACCTAATGTTTATATGTGATGGTGGTGTCACGAAGGGAAAACAACAACTTCATTTGCCTGGAGATGAAGCTAATCAGGTGTGGAGCCCTGATGGGAGATTTGGAAATGATAATGAAATTTTGGGAAATCTAAACAATATGGAAAGTTTGTGAAGCTGACAAAGGGTACATGGCTCAGCTGGATACTCAGTTTTGAGTGTGGAAACATGGTGGATTATTTGTTGCTCATGTTGCGTGGAACTGGTTAAAGGAGGGATATAAACAAGATAGAGAGTTGATATTGCAAAAAAAATTTCTGATAGAAGTTGCTGAGTTTGATCTCACTGGTGTTACCACCGTCATTCTCAACGGTTCCATTAATGCTGACTCTACTGAGACTACTGAGAAGAAGGAAGGTAACATAACCACTCTAGGCTGGGAGATTGATTATGTTTTAGCTGCCACTGAGAAATCTATAATTGCTGGAGCTATTAAAGGCGAAGAAGTCATGGAGGTTGAAACTGACAGAGGTGGTTCTTCTTCTTTCCAGTCCAAGTGTGTGGTGAAGGATATTCAGGATGATAACAAACTTTTTGAACCAATCTATGACAAAGCAAGATGGTGCAGATGGCTTCGTATTTAGCGGAGAATGTCTTGTTCTTGAGAATTCTCCATTCCTCAAAAAGCCTAAGAAGAAAGGGTACGATGTAATTTACATGGTTGCAATTGTTTCTCTTTTGTTCATTGTGTTCATTGATGGAAGAACAAGACAACATCAAGACAAATTTGAACAAGGTGAAAATGAGGACCGAGTGAGAGAATTCCACCTTGCAGACAAGGTAGTTCATTACGACGGGAGTAAAGGTGTGAAACGAGCTGTGGTTACTGACACAGTAGAGAAGAAATAAGAGTTGGTGGTGAAATGGATATACGCCAATTACAAAGTTAGAATGAGACAGAAGGAAACAATTACCTACACTTTTGTACTTACTGCTAAAAGCATGACTGCTTGTGATTTTAAAAAGAATCAGAAAGGAAAGAGTGTAGGTATCAATTTTGCTGATGTTGATAATGACTGTGCCGCTGTGGAAAATGAGGAAACTATCTCCAGTTTCTACAAGTTTGTGGAGAGGGAATGGCTGAAGTTCAAAGAGAGGAAATTGGAGAACTACAATAAGGATTCAGCAATCATCTCAGTGATGAGGAGTAAAATTGATGAGTATGTTTTTGCTCATCTCAAGGAAATTGAGAGAAAAAAGCTTGTGTCAATAACCAAAGAAGTGGAGAGAGAATTACCTCATTGGGTGTTTAAGGTTGGTTCTACAATATGCAAAACATCTAATGCTTCAGAAGTTGAGTTTGACAAGAAAAAAGAAATGAAAAATCTCTGGATACTCATCGTCTTCTTCATAGCCACATTCCTCATCATTGTTGAAGTGATTGATGTCAACGACAAAGGTGACCACTTCTTTGACTTGTTTTTTGTTGAGATTAAATTCACTGGTGGAAAAGTTAAAGTGAAAAATATTATTCACGGTGGTTCCTTTATTAACGTGGTGATGATTGTGTGTGGTGCAAACTTTGAGTTTGAGGATGCTAATGGGAAAAATTGTTTTATGGAGAGGTTGTTGAGTGAGTGTCATGATGATTTTGAGAAGCCATTCTTGGAGGTGAAATCTGGGTTTTGTAAGGTGGAGTCTTCGGAAGTGTTTATAATTGAAGAGTTTAACATGGATCTCTTAAGGAAAGGTATGAAAACCGTTGAGGGGTTTCTACCTTTTGCTAAAAGGGAAACGTTGGTGATATGATGTAATTCAGCTGCGGTTATGTTCCTTTATGGGATGAACCAAAAGAAGACAGCGAAGCTAGTTCAAGAGATCACAGGTTTTGTAAATGAATTCGCTTTTGAGACAAACTCCTTGAAGAAAACTATTTGTGTGTATGGGACAGAAAAGCAAGAATTTGAGAGGTACAGACATTGGCTTCAAATAGTAGTGAATATAAGTTTAAGGCAACGTGTGGCATATGGTTCTTTGAAAGGGAGCTTCAATGCTTTATATCATGCTATTCAGATTACTACTGCCATGATTGGAGGAATGTATATCGTAACTAATCAAATGACAGCAGAACTTGGAAGAGCCCTACTTCAATGTTTTGAGTGAAAATCTCCGCAAAAGTTGATTGAGGGGTATCTTTTGGTGCACCTTAAGGACAAGGTGTCTTATATTGGGGGACGTATTGATAAGTCAGCAATTCCTTTGACATTGATGATTAAAAGAGATGGTGCTAATGTGAGTTTAGGCAGTGGAGGTAACGAAAGTGGCTAAGAGAGTCAAGAGGAAGAAAGCTATTCTAGACTCTAGCAGACAAGGAAGGTTTAGGAGAACCATTTAGTTTATTAAGCTATGTCGTTTAATGAGAAAGGCACTACGTTGCCGTTTTAGCTTATGTGTAAAGAGGAATTGGTTATTTAAACCAGAACCCTAAACTATTTCCATCATCAATGAATTAATCAACAAACTAATACTCTCCCAATCTCTTCTTCTACTCTCTTCCATTTTCTTCAATGTTTGATAAGTCCCGACTTATCATTGTTTTGTATATGGTTTGAGATAAGTTAATTCTTTAGTTTTTGACAGGTTTTTCCTATATCTAATTTTCTTGATATATAATTTTTTTTTTATCAATAAATTTGAATTTAAAAAAAGAAAAAAACAGTGTTAAGTTTGATTATTGCTAAATCTTTCATTTTACTATATATGCAATTACTAGCTTCAATCACTATAAAAAAAATATACATTAATAGCATATGATAATAGCACGTTTTGCTCAATTACTATTGAAGATGTGTTTAAAATTTTTGATACCTTATCATAGCATTGCATGAATGCTAAGATAAAATTTCAAAAATACTCAGAACTCACGATTCCACCAAAGTCTCATTCCGTTTTCCCCTTTTTCCCTCTTCACCTAAAACCCTCAAACTCACGATTTCAAACTAAATCTCTAAAAATCTCAAATTCTGTCACCGATTTATCTGGCCATTGTCGATTCTCATCTAAGTAACGACGACCACATCTTCTCCTGGTCCTGAATTCGCTTCTCCTCATGAAATCGAAGGCATGTTCTTCAACCTCTTCTATTTTTCGTGATTCTACGCTTTATTCTCACTGATTTCCTCTTGTTTTTGCGAATCTATATTTTGATATCAGTTGTAGCTTTAGATAGTTTCGATTGTTAGGTTTTGTTGAATCTAGGAAGTCTGTCAAAGTTCTTCTTGGTTTTCAATTTCTGAAACAATTTTTAGAAAAAAACTCATAACTGTTCTAGCAATTGATTGAAATTTAGGTGAGATTAATCTGTTTTCTGTGTTTTTCTAGCAATTGATAAACTTATTGATGGTTCTACGCATTTGTTCTGTAGTTGTGTGTTCATATACATAGATTGTTGATCTATTTTTCGTGATTGTACGCTTTACTCTCCTTAATTTTCTCTAGATTTTTTGAATCTATGTGATGGGTGCCTCGGCGGAGGAACTCTTGGATATGGACTCGCGGGAAGACCTTGGTGAGTCGATTCTCGTGAGAACTAGTT